>VZTX01024065.1:78441-244549 GCA_013400915.1 Pardalotus punctatus | reverse complement strand
CCAAAAAGGCCATTCGGAAAAAGGGTCTTAGAGGGGAAAAAAAAAAAAAAAAAAAAGGGAGGAAAAAGAAGAGTTTAAAAAAAAAAAAAAACAACTAAAAAAAAGTGTTAACCCCCTCCCTTGAAAAGCTAAACAAAACCAAAAAGCCAAACCACTTGGTCAGCACAGCATCCCATGTGCTTCCTTATCTTTCTTGGTGATGTATGGGTCCCTTTTACGACAACCTACACGGGAAAAAAGTGATTCAGGACTATTGAAATCTAGTTGCATCCTCACTTCTTATTCACCTGCTTGTCAATTTATGTTAGGGATACAGTTCCAAAGACAAAGCACACTGCTACTGATTATTCTGAAAGAATTTTGTTTTGTCTGTTTCTTCCTCTGCTATTGTTTCATGAACAATTATGGATGGGATAAAATTATTTGATATTTCCCAAACCATTTCAGGTTGTGTGAGGTTTGTGGGAGATGGATTTTGTTATTTTAGATTGTATTTCTTGCATAATGTCTCAGTTTAAAATTATTTAAATTGTAACATCCATTAATCCAATCTGATTGTTATCCTGACCTTCAATATGAAAGCTTAAATTCAGGGTTTTAGCAGATGCTCAGGAGAAGAATTGCTTTTCTGTTTGGTTTATTTCCTTCTCTGTCATTTAATTTTGTTTTGCAGTTTGATTTCAGGGTTGTTGTTCTGTGGTGTTTTGTTTTTTTTTTTTTCCTGAAAATTCACCTAAGCTAAAAAGATATGTATAAAATAAGTATTGTCGGTAATCACATTTTCTTCTGTGAAAAGTATAGCCTAGTCTGTGGGTTCAATCCTCCCTCATTATGTTTCTTGGATAATAGATTCTTTCATGTCCTAATTCACCTAGCCCCTTCTCCTTTCTCTCTGTCTCTAATGCAATGTCCTCATTGAAATTAAACCTTATGCAGTAATAAACCTTTTGAAGAAATCATTGCTGAAATGTGTATGACATTTAAAAAAATTAAATTTATTGAAAAGAATAATCCAGTCAAAAGAGGGAGATAAAGACATCTCCTTAAAGATCAACATCAATTTATATGGAAACCAATATTTTATTTACAGCATGGTATATTAAAATACTCTGTGAGCAACACAAATTGAATACTCTGGGACTGATTGTTATTTTAAAAGTCTGCAATTAGTTTACCCAATTAATTTTATTAGTATGAAGAATATTATTTGAAATGAGCAGATGGTTGGACTTCTTCTAAAGCACTAACAGGGAAATATTTTGTTTGGTTTATAAATTGAAAATTTTCTTTAAAATATCACTGCTTGATGCAGCTCAGAAAAAGAAAAAGTCAGGTAGAAACTAGGCAATTACACATGATCTTTGTAGAACTAGAAACAAAAGCAGAGAAGAATGAATAAAATAGGGAAATATCACTGGGCTTCAGGGAAAATACAAAAGCTTCAAGAGCAGAAGTTTTGTGTTTTCTTTTGTTTTTGAAAAAGATTCAACAACATTTTCGAATTCCTTTAACAGCTTTGAAACTGAATCATGGTGAAACAGTAACCTTGTTTAACAAAAAGTATTATGAAAGCCTTATCAGGGTAGGATTGAAAAGAGCAAGGTGAGGAAAGAAAAACATAGGATAAAGATTTTAAATAGATGTGGTTACAAAGCGATTGTGGGTGACTGTGAGAGAGCTGCAGATGGAGGGAAGGGCACTGAACAAATGTGATCAATTCTCTAAGGCAGTGGTTCTTCTTTTGAGTCCTATGTCAAAGCTTCTTGGACCTGTGTAATTTTAGGCTAGTGCTGCATTCATTGCGTGTGTAGGACATCTTTAAGGCAGAATTTATGCTTGTGTTAGCAGAAGTAACTCAGTGACTGAAAGCAGATCTGTTGTACTCTAGACTTTAAAAATGCAGGTTGAAGGGGTTGTAGATTCATATAAAAAACTAGAAAGAACAATGAACAGAGGGAAATGCAGAAATGAAGGGCTTTTCCTTAATTTGAGTTAAAAGTGATGGTCATGATGGGAATCCAGTGAAGAGGAAATGTATTTAGAGTGAAGACAAGAAGGAAGCAAACTGATAGACCTAGGAATAAACACTAAAAAGGCCCCCAAAAAAATCCTGCTGGGAGGGCTGGACTCTCAAGTAACCCTGCCTTGTTTTAGGCTTATGACAGAAGCCAGGCTTCATTTATGTGCAGTGCAGAAATTTTAAAGGTGAGGTTTTCAGTAAAGGGCCCGAAGAATTAATGTTTAAGATGTATTTTTCTGTAAGAAATCATTGATCCTGTTTCATTTTTGTGGGTTATTTTTAATGAAGCATTTCTGCCAGCAGCAGTATATGTCTCTAAGCTTTCTGCTTCTTTTTTCCAGAACATGAGCATTTAGAAGTGGTTGGGCAGACTCTGGTCCATATATTTTCTTCCTGCTTGCTTGCTTCTTTCATATAACATTCGTCTGGGAATATTCAAAGAGAGTCCTGAGCACAGTATGCCTATAGGAATAGGAAAATGCTTAGATAATTGAGTCCTCATGCTAGAACTGATAAGCAACTTAAAATGAAATTACTCTAATAACTTGATATAAAGATTTGTGGCTGTTTGTTTGCAGCTTCATCAGTCTGTGAAGTACAACAATGCACAGCTTAAAATGGTCTCAGATGGGTCTGATACTTGGATAGACAAAGGGGAGCAACAGAAACCTTTGCATTGCTATGATTTAGGAGGACTAAGAAAAAAGGACCTGCGACAAATATGTTCTTTATTATTCTACTTTTGACTTCTATTGGTCTCTACATTTTTATTCAATTGAGTAAGTGTCATCTAAGGATTCTGTCAATAGGCTTACAGCAATGATTCATGCAGTCTCCTTCACCAAAAGAAATTAATTCATTTTAAAAGATGAAGTGGTTGAAGTGATTTTTACAATAGTTAATATAAGTGTGTGTGTGTTGGTGTGTTTATGTGTATATATAGCTGGTTACAGACTTGGTAGAGAGATAGAGGACCTCCTAGGTCATTAACTTGCTGCAGAATTCCTTGAAGTATGCAAGCAGATGAAGAGATTCCCTCCATTTCTAAGAGGGTTTTTACAAGGCAAAGTTAAGTGCATGTAGGAGACTGATATTCTCAATGTTAATATAAGGAAAACATAGAGAGAGACTTCCTGATTGAAATGACCATGGATTAGCTTAGACACACAGAGAGGGATGACACAGGTGTTAAGGCTGTAGCTTTATTTTTACAATGTGATTGACATGACTGTACTTGAGAATGGGTTACATTTCGTACATGGATATAAGGTGACCACCCAAGATGGTGCAGATATTAAATCAAGTCCTTTGGGACAGGGGTGGGGTGTGTGATGTGGGCGGGAAACACGATGGGGGACCAAGGAGATGCACGCAGCTGAGTTTGAAGTGTTCTCCTCCTTTCCAAGGCTATGATCTGCCAGTTTGGGTTCTGCAATGTTTTCTCTTGTCATGGGTCAAGAGGCAGCAGGTTGTTTCTGGCTCGGCTAATTGCAGGAGCTAACGACTAAAGCTCACCTGTGAGGTCTTTTGGTAGTTTGCTAACAGTGTGACACAGCAGAGGAACACAGGCTCTGGACAGCTTTCCTGGTGCTGTGGAGGAGTATGTGCTTGGACCTTGTCCATCGTGAAAGAACAGTCATGCTGGGTCTGCTGGATTACAGGAGACGTGTTTGGGCATAGATGTCTCTGCTTCTGTTAAGGCTGAACAAAGGAGCTGATGTTTAATTTTTGGCAATTTGCTGGCTCAGGTGAGATCAGACTTATGTATTCTTGTGCATCTAGCATGCAATCATCTTTCTGATTTGGGCTCTGGTGAGGATGGCCATTAGTGAGTCATCTTCTTCCTGCCTGGCCAAATCTTTCACTAATGGGAAATCTTTTAACAGTAAAAGTTTCCAGGCAGAATCTGGGCAGGGCCCTGAGACTGTTATTTTCATGTGTTGTTATTTGAGACCAGACACATAATTGCTGAGAGCCTCATGGAAAGTACCAGGGCCACTGAGTGATCATTAACAGAGGAATTTGGACTGAATTCAGCACTTCCCAGCTGGCCATAGTCAAGAAATGGAATTATTGGAGTAACTTGCTTAAGCAAAAATATCAGTTTGTCTTTGGTTTTTGTGTATGTGAAATAGTTGCATGAATACATTGGTTGTAGCTAGAAACGTGAGTTTTACTCTTAACTATACTGTAGCTGAGTCTGTGTTTCATGTTAAAAGGATAAAAAAGCTTCAATAGGAAACCCTGTACTCATGATCAACAATAGATATTTACTGGAATGTTTAACTGCATTGCCCGTGCCAGTATTTGAATTATTTGAGTTTCTTTTATAGCGTAATAGAATTTGACACTGGTAGGTCTGTAGAAATTTTAAATACATAAATACATATGCATGAAAACCTGCTCAAGTGATTTTTCTATTCACTGCAATGTGCTTTGGGTGATCAGTCATTAATAATTGTAACAGTAACAACAGAAGAGGTTATGCCCTTCTTGAATTTCTTGGATTGCAGTAGTGCCTGTGGGATTTTACCATGCTCCTCTGAAATGGGTATCAAAATACCTGTTGACTTTGCAGCCTACACTGTTAGTATTTACACCATGCTAGCTGCTTCTGGGCATCACACAGTACCTGTGCTGGGCTGGAAGGATTCTCTTTGACTCCCTTTGGGTTTGGACAATGTCCCATCTTTGAAACTGTTGGTTAATGCCAATGGCTGGAGGTCACAAAAACAGGAAAGGTTTGTTTGGGCTAGTGCAAAATGGATTTGACCTCTAAGCTCATGCCCCTGAAGTTGCTTTTTAACAGAACCTGTGTTGTATGTGTGGTGAGCTTGACAGCTGGGCCAGATGTGGAGGACCACGAGTCCTCTGTCTCTATCACTTCTATTCAGACTGCCTTCTAGTAGGTCAGTAAATCTTTGGCAGGCATCATCTGTACTTGTTCATACATGGTTGAGATTTCATATTCTCTGGTGCATGCTCCTTCACCCTCCATCTTTTAAAGATACAAAGGCTTTGTGTGACTCAGAATACAGTGCTGCAGAGCCTGGACTGTATTTCAGTATACGCTGTAGTTCCTCCTATAGGGATTGGTAAAGATGTTGGATGAAAAATCAGGCAAAAATAAAGTGGAAAGGAAAGGAATTGGTGTTAATGAATATGGGAGGAAGAAAATTATGTAAACCATGTGTTGTATAGAGATAATTGAGATTAAGTACTTGCAGCTGTATTCATGTATGTGCCTTGTATGAGAAGATACTCAATTTTCAATATATTGGATGTGAAAATTCATGGCAGGTGTGTTTCTTGTACAGCAGAATAATGTGGTATCTTGAGCTGTTTGCAAAAATGGGATGAAATAATAGGTAATTAAGTGTCAGCTCAAATTCAGACTCTGACTTGGATGGAATCTCCTCATTTGCATACATGGAAACTTTGATATTTGACCACTTTCATAGGTAACAAAATCAGCATTGCAACTTGGGCCTTTTGTATCTATGCTGTAAGATGAAATTTGACTACTTTCACCTTTGTAAGTTGGAACAGCTTGTTTTGTGGGTATTTTCCCTCCCATCAGGATTTGATCAAAGTCCTTGAAACTGATGCCTTCACTGAAGAGTCAGCTAAACTGTCTGGTGGCTGCTGTGTTTGCACACATCTGCTGGCTATGTGGATATGTAATACAGGTTCTTTCCCTCAACAGAGGGAGTTATGATATCATATGAATAATTGAAATAGGGGGGGACAACTGATGTGACTGGAGGACCACAATGGATGGCTATAAGCTGTTGTGCAAAGACAGGCAGGGAAATAGGAGGAGATGTTGTTGTGCTTTTTGTTAAAGAAAAATGTATGAAAGAGAACTTTGATAATTCCAGCCCAATGGAATGCCTCTGAGTCAAGATCAGAGGGATTGGATCCGAGGGGAATCTTACAGTAGGCATCTGCCACTGACTTCGATGTGCCAGGAATGAGGCACTGCTGGAGTTGTGACTCACAAATCAAGAAAAACTGCTTTGTAACATCTCAGTTAATGATAGCCTTGGCTGCAGTGATCACAATATTGTGGAGTTTGGGATCCTGCTGAGCATACTGAAGGCTAGTGCTAAGGAAAAGGTTTTATATTTTTAAAGAGGAAACTCAGCTTACTCAGAGCTCAGCTGGGAGATATCCCATGAGAAGCTTCCATGGAGGATAAAGGAGCTAGTGAGTGCTGGGAGTTTTTCAATAATATTCACCTGGAAGCACAAAAACATTTCATCCCCTTTAAAGGCAGGGAAGTAGGTGGAGCAAGAGGTCCCCATGGCTTCACTGTGCCCTTCTGAATGTGCTCAAAACCAAGGGAAGTGTACCAGAGATGGAAAAGTAGACAATACCCCTTGAGAACTACAAGGGCATTCCCAGGGCATGCAGAGATGCAGTTAGAAAACCAAAAGCTCAGTTCAAATTTAAATCGGCCAGAGGTGTCAAAAACCATAATAAAAAGTACTTCAGGTATGTAAAAAACAAGCAGAAAGAGGAGGGAAATACCAGTCTGGTGTTAAACAGCAGAGGGGAATTAGTCACCAACAAGGCTGGAAAGGCAAAGGTTCTCAGCACTTTCTCCAGCTTTGTCTTTACCAGCACTGTTGGGCCCCAGGCCTTGGGAACAAAACCCCAGGCTGATGCACACATGGGCCCACTGTCAGTGAAGGATGTTTGTGTGTGATCTGTTACAGGGGCTTGGCCCCAGACATCAGTGGACCCTGACATTGTCCTGCTGAGGGTGTTACGAGAGCTGTCTGACAGCACTGGGAGGCTGCTGTCCTTAATCTCTGAGGGACTGTGGATATTGGGAGATGTCCCAGAAGACTGGAAGAAGGCTAATATCACCCTATCTGCAAGAAGGGATTAAAGAAGGATTCAGGAAATTTTAGGCACATCAGTCTAACTTGAGTCCTTGGGAAAATTACAGAACACATCCTCCTGGAGGCCATCGCAAGTCAGATGAAGCACGTGATTGGGAAGAGCCAGCATAGATTCACCCAGAGCAAATCGTGCTTGACAAACCTGATCTCCCTCTATGACAAAGTAACTCGGTTGATGTGGGGTGAGGGGTGGATATTGTCTGTCTGGATTGCTCCAGGGCTTTTGATATGGCTTCCCAAAGCCTTGTCCTAGAGAAGCTCATGTGTTAAGGGTCTGGACAAGTGATCTGTGTGGTGAGTGGGGAACTGTCTGACGGGCAACACCCAGGTGAATAGCTCTTCCAACTGGCAACCTATCCCAAGTGGGATCCCACAGGGATAAATACTAATATCTTTCTAAATGAGCCATAAAATGGAATCAAGTGTAACCTGGCAGAGTTTGCTGATGGTAGTAGGCTGAGTGGGAAAGTGGACACTTCAGAAAGGAGATCCACTTCAGGCAGACCTGGATAGGCTGAAAGAGTGAACTAAACAAAACCTTATGAAGTTTGACTGCTCTTTTACTTGGGAAAATGTAATCCTGGAGAACAGGAATCTACCCTGCTGAGTAAGCAGCTCTCTGGAAAGGGTGGTTCTGATGGATGATGAACTCAGTATGAGAGGACAGTGTGCTGCTGTGGCAAAGAAAGCCAACAGGAACAGGATGCTGGTGGCATCAGCAAGGGCATCAGCAGCTGATCAAGAAATCATTATTGTCCCACTCCACTCAGCTTGTCATGCTTTGAATATTGTATTCAGTTTTGGTACCTGCCATGAAAAAAGTAGTGGACAGGCTGGAGAGAGTCCAGAGAAGGGACACTGAGATGGTCAAAGGGGTAGGAAGTTTACCATATGGGGAAAGGCTGAAAGAGTTTGATTTGTTCAGCCTTGAGGAATGACGACTTAGGAGAGATGCAAGGGGACCACCATGTTCCACTATTCCAAGGATGGCTAATAAGGAGATGGAAACTCCCTTCCTACAGGGAGGCAGATGGAAAAGATGAGGTGTAATGTGTATAATTTACTCTTAGGGATGTTACAATTGGACGCAAGAGGAAAATTTTTCACAGTTAGAGCAATGAGCCATTGGAATAATCTCGCCAGAGAAGTGGGGGATTCCCCAACATCGGACACATTTAATATTCAGCTGGACAGGGTGCTGGCCCATTCTATGATTCACTGGAACATCTTTACTGCAGCTATGAAGAGATGTGATGTGTTTGCCCCTTTTTTCTTTTTCCTTTTTCTTTTTTATTTTTATTTAAGTGGGTGACTATCATTAAGTTGTTCTAACATGGCTTGCAGCTGCTATTAGGAAATACAATTTCACTTCAGGATTTGCTTTATGAGGAACACTACAAGGAGTAATGGATTGGAAACCTGAGCCTGAAAAGAGCCAGAGGCTGTGAATGGTTCCTACTGCTGCGCACAAGCTGCTGCAAAGGGGGAATGTCACAGAGGCTGTATTAGTTTAATTTGAAAATGGGCTGAGGAGGAATCATAATATTGAGTGTGATTGAGAAAATCAGTGTACAAAAGAAAAAGAATATCCTACAAGTAAAAACAACAACAGCAAAAAAACCCCTCCAACCCTTATGCCTTAGATTTTCTGTTTAGAGATAATTTCAGTGTGTGACACTAACGAAGATGGAATTCCATATCATGGCTGTAGAGATAGGTACAACTAAACTTGATCGGAGACTAGCACATCTATCACAGGAAGCCTCTTTCTTTACATCAGTACATTGTAATGAAAACCAACCTACTGGACCTAGGATGCCCGAGTCCTACAAGGTGATCTTAGCCTTTATCTCACCTCTGGGAGAGCAGTTCTCTTTTTCCTGGGTGTTGGTTGTTCTGAAAATTTTGCACTGCTCAGTCTTACTCCCTATCACTTCTTAGAAAAAGCTCCTCTCTGCTTTTTCTTGTGTGTCTTGTCTTTCCATGACATTGCTTAGATCCTGAAGTATTTCTGAAGATCCAGTTCCTGTTCAACTGAGAACTTTTGAAGTAAGCATATGTATATTTAGAATTTAGTGATGCTTCTTTGAAGAACTGTTCTCATGCTCTTTGAAAAGCTCTAATGAGCTTCCTTAGTTTGATTTAGAAACATAAAACAGCTCAGTGTTATTGTAAAGACTCCAGGTATGTTTCATAATACATCTTATGGAAATGTCTGATGCTGCAAAAGAAAAGAGAAAGTCTGGGTTTACTTCTGGGTTTTTTTTTGTTAGTGAACTGGCAGACAAAGGACAAACTAAGAACAAAAACTGGAGCTACGTTTTACCATTTGGTTTGATAAGGTTTAAAGATCCCTGTCACTAACCAGATACAATGCAGATATTAGTCTTGGAATAGGAAATAATTTTTAATTTAACATGAGAATGACTCAGCTCTTT
Organism: Pardalotus punctatus; assembly: GCA_013400915.1. Classification (NCBI taxonomy): domain Eukaryota; kingdom Metazoa; phylum Chordata; class Aves; order Passeriformes; family Pardalotidae; genus Pardalotus; species Pardalotus punctatus. Next base: position 235,181 of record VZTX01024065.1, on the reverse strand, counting down.
ATTAAAAATGGGATCTATTGCTCAGTTAATGCAATGAATTAAATTAAATGACTTTCTGAAATTACCTTGGGGAGTGGGGATCTTGTCTCTGATGTTTTTTCTCAGACAAAAGTTAAAGGCTTGCAATTGATCACAAAGGCATGGACACAATAAAGAAATCCTAGCTGCCTTTCATAAAGAGTTCCTAGGTACATGTGCTAGGAGGTCTTTGCTATGTTGTTCTTACCTTCCCATTCCACTGTGCATGAGCTCTCCAGAGACAGTAAAAGTCCTTCACACATGCCAGTGGTAAGAAGGGCAACATGCCAGAATTGGGTACTGTGGTGCAAATCAACTAGCATTCTATTAATATCACTGTTTTTTTTCTTGAAAAACTAACCATAGTCATGTCCTTCTCAGATAACACATTTAGGAGCTTGGCATAGTTTAGTGAAGTGCCTGGCCTGGTGTTTGCTCATGACTGGATGTACTTTAGAACCAAACTAAGAACTGGATGGGAAAATAAAACTGATTGAGCTGCAGTACAGTTCCTCTCTAAGCAATTCAGTTGCAAAATGCTGTACCCAACACATTTTTAGTAAGAGTATTTGTGCTTTCAGTATGGCCTTGGTTTTTCTGTTTTCAACGACCTCTCCTCCATCTTCATCTGCTAACTGTATTAGCAGAAAATACTGACTCTAATTGCAGAAATATTTCTGACTGACATTGATCATGAAAATATTAATCAGTTTATTTCAAAATCACATGGAATTCTTGCTAAATATAGTCTGGTTTTTTTTAACTGAAAGTCTCCATAGTCTGAGAATTTGTTGAAAACTATATATTTTCCATTTATTCATTCCTGTCATATTTTTTTCTTTTGGAAATTGAAGTGTGGTAGCTTTTCATGCTTTGTGGTGGCATTTGAGCAAGTCGGGGTTCTTTTTTTTCCTCTTCCCTCTAGCTGAGGAAGGATAACTACAACCAGGCAAATTAGGGGTAAATTTGTAATTTACTAGTTAGCCTGTGCTTGTGCTCACTGTAGATGCTCTTTGTTGTTTACTTCACTGCAGAGATACTTTTCAATTCCAGTAAGAATGCTTAGAAGGAAAAAGGAGTTAGGAGGAGAGATTGTGATACACACTACTGTCCCTATTATATACACTTATTTATATACAAAGTTGTCCTATGTGGAAAAACCTCGAAAGTATTACCTACATTATATATTTGTGTTTTTTTACCTGAGGAGTAACATAATGAGAACACTTCTGTTGTCAGTGAATTGCCCAGTTCTATTTTAGTGTTTTCAACATGAGTTTTGTTTCTTTGTTAAGTTGTTACACTTGTTTTATTGCTCTGGAGAAACTACTCAGGGAAAGTATAAGGTATGTTTATGCTATCTCTTCAAAACTGAATTTCTGCCTTCCAAGGTCATAGATTGAGAGAATTAAAAGCTATTTCAGAATTTAAGAAAATACATATTTTTAAATATCTCTTGCTCCAGGTGGATTTGGAGGCATTTACCTTCATTAGTTTCAATACTAAGCTTACAGGAGATTTCCTTCCCTCTCTTTTCTCCCAGGAGTGCTCAGTATCTCCAACTCGGAGGTGATGAGTGATTAGTACATTTATATGTTGAACCACGTGAGTTATCTGCTAATACAAGGGTCTGACCCTTTGTAGTTTTTCTCTACTGAAAACTATCCACCAGGAATTTATGAGTCTCTCAATGGCTGAGTAAGATCTGTAACTCTGCATGGTTACATCTGTGCTTTTATGCATTCTCAGCCCTGTTTGTGAGAAACAGTGATTGCTTTAGGGCAAGGAAAATGCTCTGTGTGGGAAAGACATGAACTGTGTGTGTTCCCACTTAAGCAAGCATTTACCAGTTCTAGCTGGTAACTCAGGTGTGTAACATCTGCTAAATTGCTGTTCACTCAGTAGCTCTGTCCAGTTATTAGTTATATGCCTGCAAAAATGTCTCACTCCTAGTTTTGCGGAGTAAGTTTCCCCAGATCTTTCCTAAAACTTCTACCAAAGTGGAGTAGCTCCTTTTCCTGAGGATATGGCCTTGGTAGTTTTTTATTGCACTTTTTTCTTCCCTTTTTTTTTTTTTTTAAATTTTAAATTTAATCACATTTTAAGGTGGTTTTCTAGTAAACAAAACCAAAAATTGCCTGGTAGTTTTGAGTCAGTCGAGTGTTCATGACAGTAAAAGTATTTATCTCTCATTTGGGAACAGGGACATTCAGGATTGTCAGTTTTGTTTCCTGTCTTAAAATTCTTGAGTTGAGTTGAGTAATGCTGGAGGAAAAGAAAATCCATGCAAAAGAAGAGGAGCCATTAAAGGGCAAACAAGACATGTTTCCAATAAAACAAATAAACCTGCTTAACTTAAATAATTAACCAAGTGCCATAGGGAGTAGTTGCTAGTGAACTGTACAATTTATTCAGTTATAAATACTCTGAAGCGGTTTGTCTTGAGCGTTTTGTTCATCTGGAGAGATACATCACATGGACAAAAAGAATCTCAAAATTCAGAAACCTGAAGCCGTTTCTGAGTTCACATTTGCATGTCGCTAACTTGGAAACAATAACAAAAATACATGCAAGTAAATTTTGTTTTATAATGAGGAAGTTACTGAGGGAAAAGATTTGAATAGTTAGGCCTCAGCTAACATCTGAGGGATGTTGCAAACCTTGATACATCATAGATTCAAAAATAGTAATTTTCATGTTTTATCCATGTAATTGTTACTAAGTGCTTTGATAAGGGTGATGCTGAGGCAGTCCTGAAGAAGAGCAAGGAGAAAGCAAGAGTGACAGAAAGTAGAGAAGATGAATGATAAGATGGAGACCTGAGAGGAGAGGAGCATCCAGCCAAAGTAGGAGCAAAAGCATGGAGCCCTGACAGAATGGGAAAACTGGCTCTGTAGGATTCCTTATAGAGCAGAGGTAGTGGTGTGGAGAAACACAGGATGTGTTGATGGAGAGGAGGAAAACTGCAAGCCACAGAGCTGAATTTGGGGTGTTAATATTATAATCATTTAGGTGGGAAAAGATCATTTAGGTCACTGAACCCAACTATAAGCCCAGCACTAAACTGTGTCCCTAGCTGCTCATCTATGCATCTTCTAAATACTTCCAGGGATGGTAACCCCACCACTTCCCTGGGCAGCCTGTTCCAGTGCCTGATAACCCTTTCCAGTGAGGGAATTTTTCCTAATATCCCATCTAAGCCTTCTCTGGGGCAACTTGAGGCCATATCCTGTCATCCTTGTTACCAGGCAGATGAGATCAGCCCGACCTCACTCCAACCACTGTTCAGATACTTGAAGAAAGCAATAAGGTCTCCCCTCAGCCTCCCGAGCCATAATTATTTAGAATGTGTTTAAACTGTCTCCTGGAGGATATTTTGCTCTCTATTTTAGTGTTGTTATTATTATTGAAACTTCTGAAGCATGATGGGGGAGGAGGGAGAGGTGGCAGGAAAAATCAGGCCATTTAGATCCAGAGCATGCTGGCATGCTGACCTCAGGGTACCACGCAGCAGGACACTGTGTAAAGGGGAAAACTGTCTTTTTGCTTCTACAAAGAGAATGTTCAGGGGAAAGACAAGGGAGGTATTATCTTCACAGCGAGGTCAAAACCTGCTCTGTTGGTATGGTGTCTGGATAAGGCTCTAAGCAGGCTTGATCACAGCAGGGGGAGGCACATCAGTGTTTTCTTCATATTATGGTCGGAGCAGATTGCCCTGAATTATTCCACCCTGATGATGTACATCTCCAGGCGTGCAGCATTCCTGCTGCCATCCCCTTTGTATGCAAACCTAGGCTAGTGGCTTTCCAATACAGATAACTCTTTATTTGTCAAATGTGATCATGCACCAGAGGCTTTCTCTTGCATACTAGCACCCAAAAAAGTAGAAATTCTCTATTTGTAGTGTCTGATGGTCTGCTTGGAAAAATTCAAGGGTGCAGAACTACCTTGGAGTGATCCCAAGGCGATAGGCTCACTGTAATTTCAGGTATATGGAGCTCCTTTCCTGACTGTTTCCAGTGAATTGCAACACAGTGTTTTGGATGCAATTCCTGGCTGTTAGAAGCTGCGGTCAGCTTGACACCAAACCATAGAGCAGCTTTTTCTCCTGGCATTGAAAATACTGAAGCTTGTAGCATGGCTGCAGGTGCCAGGCTTTGTGAAACTGCGTGTTATCCCTCTCCATATGGATGAACCATGTTACAGACTTCCAGCAAGGTGGTGTCACTCCTCAGATGCTTTGATTGATGGTGGTACTCTTGGACAAAGAAGTTATGAAATAAGGAAAAGGGAAAAGAATAATCATTAACCATAGGGTGATAGTTTGAGAAATGTACCACCTGTGGGAGTGGCCATCTCTTTTCAACCATGAGCCTGTAAACTGTGAACCAGTTTGTAAGTTGGTGTTTTGGATCCTGAAGCATTCACAGACATTTTGAAGGAGCTTCTCTGAAAAGGGTAAGATATTTCTACCCTGTCAGTATTAGATGAGTGATCTTTTTTCACATTTCCAAGCTCTGTCCATCACAGGTACTGTACCAGTTCAGTTGCCCTTGACCCTCTAAACAGCTCTGTGATCTGATCTCTTGATTAGTGTCCAGGTACAAAGATTAACAAAATACTGTATAGGAAATCACTTGTGACTGCTTTTTTCCATTAAACTGCCAGTGGATTAATTTCCCTGTCTTGTCCTTCTGGAATAGATGAGAACAGTCCTAATCAAAGCTTTTGTCAGATTAGCATCAATAAATTGTATTTCCTTCTTCCCCACCAAGAATAGCAGCATTGTTCTCCTTTATGCAGAATCATTAAACAGAAAGGAATTTTCATCCTTGTCTTGACTATGAAAAAGAGAGGTAGAGGAAACTGAGATGCTCTGCAGAAGCTGGACACCAATTATATTTCTCTAAGTAATCAGCAGAGAACTAATTTATCCTTCTTAAATGGAAGCCCATATGCTCGTTGATTTTAGCCATACTGTAAAATCTGCTGTTTTTCATGCTCTGTGTTGGGGACTAAAGAAGAGTGGAGTGAATAAATGTGTTTGGCAATATTAAACCTTTTGTTGTAGGATCAGGAAAGCATTTGTGATTGCTGAAGCTGTCAGGGTTTAGTGCAACAAACTGAAACATTGAGGTAGAATGATCTGTGACCTAACGATTGTATAGATTTCTTATCAGCTAATACAGATGCTCTTTGCAGGTTTGGGTCAGCATATTTAGATATTGCTGGATTAGAATGCTGCTGAGTCACACAGAGGCGTTATTTCCTTGTTGTTAAATCTTCTGCCAGTCAATGATGACTTGAAATTATACATGAAAGCTGAAGGACAAGGCTTAGATAAGTACATATCTTGGAAATAGCATACAGTCTTTAAATTTTTTCAGTAATGTGAAAAATTTCTTGACTGTGTGCATTGGTGCACTTGTCAGAAAATGTACTGCATCTTCACTTTGTAAAAGGATGCATGTTATTCAGAGATACTGCGTGTACTTTTGGAAAGTGAGTATTCTAGAAAAGTAAGGATACATCGATTTTGAAGAAAAGAGAGACTGTTTCAGGAAATACTTGAAGAGAAACATGTCATGGACTTGTGGCTCTAAGTGCTACTGAGAATTGCCTCTCATCAAAGGTATTCACACTTCAGGATTACAGAATGCTGAATAATAGGAAATAAGGGCAAAAATGTCTTGATGTTTACTTGCTCATTAGTGTATCTGTCATAACAAATGTAACTATTAGTTGCCTGTATTTCTGGAAGCATAAAGAGAATTTTGCAGTATGTTTCGTTATGTTTCTATTCCATGTGTCAATAACATCTGTACATTCATAATGTGTGGTAATCCAGGTGTGTGAGGACAAAGCTGGTCTTTGTAGTTATAAACATCTTGGAATTTATTAACTGGCATGACTGTCATAAAGCACTGTTTGATTGGAATTTATTAAACCATTAACAAATGTTTAATACCCAGAGGGGACTGTCAAAGGTGAATGCTGTTATCTAACCATGTCTAGACTACTTGTCAGGCTAGCAGAGGAATTGGCAAGTCTGCTATTTTTAGTTAGGATTAAAATAAGTGACTTGAACTAGAAAGTGAAGTTTGTGATATCTAAAAATACCAGGTAATAAGCATATGTTTTATCTTTGAATATGATCTCTTTTTATCATACTTAGAATTTATTGGAGTTGTGAGAGTTTAATACTCATTTTGACTTTAATGAGAGACGCTAGGAGAGTGATAGTGTATTACCACTGTGCAGTACTGAATATTTCAACCATTTGTACATATTTATTGGTAGTTCTTTGAATGTGTTCTTGGTGTCCTTTTCTGAGTGACTATGGTCAAGTCACAAAGTTTGCTGAACTCATAATGAGTGTCTCCTTTGATCCCGGTGACCTTTGGATCATGTTGTAAGCATTTCATATTTTCCTGTAATTTCTTCTTTCTTGAAGTGCTCTGGGATATTAAATGTGTCTTTGCTGGAGATGTCCTTGGACTCTTATTCTGCTTTGAAAAAGTGTTTATGCGTCAGGGCATTATGTAACTCCAACAGATATTTACTAAGTAGCTAAGTTAGTTACTAAGGTAGTTGACCTTAGTGAGGGTTTGGGGTAAACATCTGTTGTCTATATTAAAATAATATTTTTCCATTATATTGACAAAATAATTAAATATTAAAAATAAGTGATGATTTCTGACACTGAAGTAATCAGAGTGTTCAAAATTCAACAATGAAATGAAAAAGAATTTGTGGAAATAAGACTTTCTTTGAGCAAACAGTAATGTTACTCCTAATTAGTGTTCATGTCAGGTTTACCACTCTGAATGTGAGGAAAAGTTGAATACCTGTCTATCCCTAGCAAGACATCGCGGTCACTGAAATTCTGTGCTAATTAGCACACAATCTACAATAGCAAGATTATGCATTCCGTGCATATTTTTGTACCAGAAAGTGTGTTTCTGTCGCAGTTCAGTCCAATTGAATTCCACTCTTACACAGGACTTCAGGGAACTCAGGATGGGGTTGTTAGATTCGTGTTAGGTTTAGACCTATATCTTGTCTATAGGTCTGTACATTGGATTTTCAGTTATGTTTTTGTGTCCACTGATAACATCAGAAATCTCTGCCTTATACTACAGCTTCAAGTGGATTAGGATGTGGTTACCTAAGAGGTTTGGCTTTTGCACAGCCGTTTTTCTACCGCTGTTAACAGCCAACTTGACCAAGATTGCGTATGGGAAATAGGAGTCAGGAATGTGTCAGCTCCCTGTGGCTTCTGCTCTCCCACTTGGTTTACAATACCAGCATTTGCAGCACCTGCATTCTTACTGCCTGTGTATTTAATTCTCATATTTCTTGTGGCATGCAGATTTGTGATAGGCATCTGGAGTGATTGATCTAGTTTCTAATTAAAATAAGAGTGCTACAAACTGGTAAGACAAACTGGTAAGACAACCTGCAGCCCATTTCTGCCTTCAGCTTTGAAGAATGTAGTACATGTTTTCTATTTGTATTTCTAAGAGAGTGTCTGTCACTGTTCTGTGCATCCAAGCAGTAAGGTCCAAAACTCTGGAAGAAAAGACAGGGCTATTTAAAATGTCAATAAGAAGTTAGGATCTACCAAGCTTTGGTAGCATTTATGAAGTTCTGCTTAGCATTGTTTAATATTTTGAGGCACATGTAAATGCTGTATAATTCATTGTCATTGTACACCTTCACACTAGAGGAGCAATGAACTTGTTCCCATGCATTTGCCTGCTCTATTAAATTCTACTGAATTCAGACACTGAGTTCAGATGAGAGGTGTGCTTAGGAGCTGCAAAACATTTGGCTGCTTGTTTCCAAGCCTGGCATCTGTGTGATTGACTCCGTCGTCCTCTCCGACCCCTGGTCCAGCCCCGCTGCTCAGAGCTGCAGCAGCTGTGGATCTGTCCAAAGGGGCCAGCGAAGGGTTAGATGGCTGCTGGGTCATTATGCAGATGGCGACTGTCAGGAGTTTAGCTCCCTGTTTGATGTCTGGGAACATACAGCAAAGCAGCGGTCTGATTTTTTTTTTTTTTTTTTTTTTTTTTTTTTTTTTTCACAATCTCTGCAGACCACATGCTTGTAATGGTTTTAAAACACTGCCTATAGGTGTTTTTTTGGAACTTAAAAACAAGCTCTTGTATCCTGGTGCCTGAGCCAGTATGTCCTGCTGGTGCTGTTACTTATATTTCATATCTGTGGGTTAGTGACGTATGAGGCATTATACTTCAGAGCTATTGGGTGTTAAAGACAGAAAAAAGATGGGTCTTTTCCCTCCAGATAAAAGCATTACATTTATTCTCTTGTTCTTGGGACGAATTAATCTGAGCCAGTAAGATGGTATTTCGTATTATTAACAGAACTGTGTCTGCACCAAACCTCAGAGCATGGTAGTCCATAACCAGATGGGATTTTGCTTGTCTCTTTCCTTGGCACTTTTACAGCAGTGTTTGCAACCCCTAATCAGCTGTCAGTCACCAGGGCTTGCAAATCAAGATTTGATTCCCTTCTGCTCTGGTACCAATGGGTGTCAAGTGCTTGCTCTCTGCTGGGCCCTGCAGTTCATGGTCTTCTTCCATTAAGATCTGGAAACTTCTGTGTTAGGAGAAGAGGTTTTTGAGATAAAACTCCTGCAAAATAGCAGTGCAGTGCAGCTCAGGCTAAAGTCTCCCAATGGTACAGTCCCTGCCATCTGGGATTTTAAATTCAGGAATATTAGGGGATGAATTGAGGTTTTTCTCAATGAAATATTTGAGATGCCTCAGGCAAAATTAGAGTCATGTAAGGGACCTGAGATCAGGATAGCTTTGGTGGTGTGGTGTTTTGTAATGACTGCTGTATTGGGCGCTGACAGCCAGCTCTGGTAGTTAGCCCTCATGCCTTAGTGTCAGTTTCCTCTGGGGGCAGGTGATGGTAAAGAATGAGCATTACCTGATGTCAGCTGCTTCCTCGTGTTGAGTTCCTTATGAGTAACTTAAGCCAGATATTGATACCCCTTCAATGAGTTACCCCTCACTGCTGTGTATTTACACTGCAAACTACAGGGTGATGGATGAGCTATTTGATCTGACACCACACCAGTTAGCTTCCTTACTAGTGTTATCTGTATTGGCTCCAGAACCTGCTGCAGCCTGAAATGTTGCTGACTACAGGAGTAGATGGATCAAAAATCCTGCTGTGTGTGGCAGAGCCTTTGCAGGAGGTAGCCTGCAGGAGAAGTTGCTCTGTGTTTACTGAGACATATGAATGTTCACAAAGTGGTGATTGTGTTGCTCCTCATCAAAAAGTTTCTGTTTAAAAGTAAAACAACAATGAAATTTGGCACGCTGTCAGAACCTGATTTCATGATGGCAATATTATAATAATGTTGACTTTTAATTAAATGAAGTTGACGTATTTTAAGTCTGCAGATTAACCATCTGTTGCAGCATTAATGAATATCCTTCATGGCATCAGATCAAGACCCATGTTTTGTTATGTTTTGCCTTTTCTTTTTTTTTTTTTTTTTAAATTTCCCCAGATAGCTCTCTGCAACATATATTTGTTGATTAAAGCATGAAATATTGGCCAGAATCAATCTGGATTAGACATTTACCCACTGCTGGGAAATGAACTTTGTGCCCAGGATTGGTATTTCTGCACTTCTTCTAGGGTAAAACGTTTCCAGGCAAGAATTTTTGTTAATTGTCTTTTGTTCTTCTCTGTGCCAAATGCATTCCTTTGAACTGTACCTTCTAATTCATGGCTTATGAGAAAACCCTGTTAACATACTCGTCTCTTGCATAGATAATCAAACTTGAAAATTTTTCTGGGTTTTTTTACGAAGGTGCAATGTTTCAAATGACTGTGTGAACTTAAGTGAAACATCTTCATGTGTATATTTTGTATATTGCATTTCTGTCTTCAACACAAGATGTATGGTGCATAAAATAAATATTGTGTCATAAAAATGACTCCTGCAACCAGGAGCTGAACAATGTGCTTAGTTCCATAATGACAAGGTAGCTGTAAAGATGACATTATGCCATAATTTGCAGCTGCATCTTCTTTTGCTTTAGGTGTATATACTGCTTATTACTGATAAGAATGTTCTGTTTACAAAATGAATTAATTTTACTGTAACTTAATCTTGATGAGCATTATTTGTCCTCTATCACCCTTGCGTAGGGAATTGTTTGGATATTGAATGTGCTTCCTGCCTTATTTTCAGAATGTCATTTCTTCTGCAGATTTTTGCAGTTTTTATTATCTACTGAGATCCTTTTGTGAACACTAATTAAGATGTCTTCCTTTCTTTGAACGCTGGAGAGCTAACATTCAGTTTTGTTTCTTTTGAGAGGGAACTTAAAATAATGGCAACGGCCAAACTAGGTTTTGTTGAGCATTTCACTTGTGGTGATGGGGAAGGACAATTCTTCTGTGAGCAGCAGGTGAAGCACAAGTGACTTCTTATGTCATACTGGTAATGTTGGTCCTGTGAGGGTAGCACACCATGTCGAGCACAAGGGAAACAAACAAGTGTGGCACTTGATGTTGCAGTGTATTTTTTCCAGCCCTGTGTTACAGATCTTATGTTATTCTCAGAACAAATGGTTTGGCCAGTTAGAGTTGTGTTGTTTGGTTCGGTTGTTTTTGGTATTTTTTTCCTTTTAACTTAAGGCAGTATGGTAGCTGACAGAAGCATGTGGATAGCCTGATACACATCATGAATTCTTCTGTTCACAAACAATCTGCAGGTTTCTTTGGGATCCCAGTAAGTAAGGGAATGAGACTTGAGGCTGACTGAGTTTATTGCATAAAGAACGGAAGTATAAAAGGTGATAGCAATCTTATCTCCCTTGTGATATCCAGAGAAGTAGTGGGAAAAGCAATAGTAAGTCTAAGTCCTTTCTAGTGCTGGGAACCTTGAATGTCTCAACATCAAAATATCCCTTTAAGTTGATCATGCTGTGCAGATCCCATCCATTATGATGTTTGTCAGCATTGTGGTCTTTGGACATTTCACTGGAATTTACTGAAAGTAAACAAACATATTCATCTTCTCTGCTGTCAGACAGAGGAATGTTAGGTGTGCTGCTTAATCTGGAGGAAAGACAGGATGTGTAGATTGTGTCATACACAACCTTAGATCACACATGGACTAGATGAGAACTGCATACTCCTTCCTTCATTGCAAATTCATCAGCTAAGTTTGTTCAGCAGCCACTGAGAGCTGAGCATTCCCATTTATCTCCACAGGAACAAGTTAGAGGCAAACAATGCATATGCTCAGGTTATAAAGCTGGAACTTCTTCTAGCATATGGGTCTCTCCAAGCAAGGCTTGTGGTTATACCTCCCTAGGTTCTGCCTGAAATCACTGTGTCCTCATTACAACATTTTCTGCAGCAGCTCACTACAAATTCCTGGCTGGTTTGTGAAATAGTCAGATAAAGCTATGATGCCCTGGTGCAGCCATTTTTATGGCATTGTCTTTGCCAATGAAGAAGCTGAGGGATGAGTAGCTTTGATAGATGTCCTGTTTCAGCAAAGCCACCTCCTCTGCAGCAAGGGTCACAGTCTGACTCCTGGGATGAGGGATAAGGAGAGGTAGAGCTCTGTGCTTGAACTCCCCTGGGAGAGGCCCTCATGTTCTGATCATTTAAAATCCTTAAAAGTCAAATACTGTCTGAGTCAAGATAGATATCTGGCAAAATAATGAGGAAGAAAAGACAACCATGTCCAGGGCTTTTAAAGTCAGCAGTGCCATTTAATGTTAATTTTCCATTTGAAAAAGCAGCCTTTGAAAATATCTTCTGTATATCTGCAGGGATATGGCATGGTATCTTCTATTAATTTGATTAATTAGAACATTTAATAATGTTCTAGTGCAAACAGAACTCACTAGTTAGCTGCAGGTTTTATTCTAACACTTGAAGAAAAAAAAGCCCTTGAGTGTAGAAAAAAACCTATTAGAGGTTTGGGTTTTTTTAAGAAGGGGAAAAAAGCTTTGCACTTTTGTTAGGATAAACATTGTTAGGGTTTGACATACACATTTTTCATGCCTAATAACTGATTGATATCATTCATCAGTATAATTTGAATCACTGTTATCCTGAAGGGAATTGCCTGATTAAAAATATTTATCTCTCAAGAAGATGAAAGAACGCCAATGTATAAAAGATTAGCAAGTCAAATTTTTTAAATTCAATGCAAAACCAGAAAGTAAAGGTTTTCTTTTCCACTTGCAGCAGCAGAGTGGAAGGAACTACCTTCCCTCTAACTGTATTTTCCCTGCATTGGAAGGAAGGAGCTTAAGCTACTTGGTGAGCACTTCTAGTTCTTAAGACCTTCCCAGTAAACAAGCTGTCAGTACTGATCAATCTAAATGCCAGTTCAGCTGTGAAAGGGCTTGTGCCTTAGCTACTATTAACAACTTGAGAGAGAAATTAAATTCATATTCTTCTTTTAGGTTTTTCTTCTCATTTTTGCCACCTGCTCAGACACATTATGGCAATTCCTCTGGAAGCAAAGACTTCACCCTGTGTCTGTCTGTCACTCTCTCAAATTCCCTCCCTTTGGCTCTTGAATATCAGCTCATTTAAATGGACTGCCAGCTGTATCAGAGAGCTGGTCTGTAGCTGCTGTCTCTTTGGATGCAGTTTAACCCAGACTGGTGCTGTGTGGTTTGACAATCTGAAGCTGTGGGAAAGATCTGTGAAAATTAATTGGGCCTCCACCAAGAAGGCAAGGTCAGACTTCAGAGCCCTGGTCCTTTGGTGATGGGCTCTGCAGCCTGCTGAAGGTCAGGGCTGTGGCAGTAGCAGCACAAGTGAGCGCAGCTCTGTCCCAGCCATACTGCCTGCACTGTGTTGCAGGTGCCAAGGTGAGCGTAGACTAAAGCAACCTGTGGAGGCAAAACAATGGAGGTTGCCAGGGAAACCTGGGTTTTTGACTCTGAGCGAACACAGAATATGAAATATTGACATAAATATTGTTATGCTTCATTTCCTGAGGACGCAAACTCAAAATAAATAAAAAAAGTTGTCAGGCTTTATTGTTTTTATCTGCTCTGGAAATTCTGCTAATTCTAGCGTGATGAAATCTTGTCAACAGAGCTTATATTCAAGTGTTGTGTACTTTTTGTGTTGCAAACATGGGAGCCTACAGAGCAGAGCATGTGGTTTATGATTAAAATCATAGAATTGTTTAGGTTGGACGAGATGTTTAAGATCATAGAGTCCAGCCCAGCATTGCCAAGTCCATCACTGGACCGTGTCCGTAAGCACCATGTTTATACATCTTTTAAATATTTCCAGGAATAGTGACTCCACCACTTCCCTGGGCAGGTGGTTCCAATGCTTGAAAACCCTTTCAGGGAAGAATTTTTTTTCTCAGCATCCAATCTAAACCTCCCCCGATGCAACTTGAAGCCATTTCCTCTTGTCTTATTCCTTGTTCCATGGGGGAAGAGGCTGACACCCACATCGTTACAACCTTCTTTCAGGTAGTTGTAAAGAGGGATGAGGTAACCCCTGAGCTTGCTTTTCTGCAGGCCAAGCAACTCCAGCTCCCTCAGCAGCTTCTCATCAGAGCTGTGTTCCAGATCCTTCCCCAGCTCTGTTGTTTTTCTCTGTTGCCGCTCCAGCCCCTCAATGTCCTTTGTGTGGTGAGGAGCCCAGAACTGAACACAGCACACGAGGTGCGGCCTCACCAATGCTGAGGTCAGAGGGACAGTGTCTGCCCTGGTCCTGCTGGCCACACCGCTGCTGATCCAGGCCAGGATGCCATTGGCCTTCTTGGTCTCCTGGGCACACTCTGGCTCATGTTCAGCTGCTGTTGACCAACACCCCCAGGTCCTTTTCTGTCAGAGAACTTTCCGGCCACTCTGCCCCAGCCTGTGGCACTGCCTGGGTTTGTTGTGACCCAGAACTTTGCCTTATTGAATGTCATATATTAGACCTTGGCTTATTGATCCAGCCTGTCCAGGTCCCTCTGAAGAGCTTTCCTATCTTCCATCAGTTCAACAATGCTTCTCAGAAATGTTCAAGGACCCCAAAATGGCAATGTTAAGCCTCCACATTTTTTTGCTACCTTCTTTCTAGCTTGTGCTGATTATTGCTGAGTTAGTAATTTATGATTTGGTGGAAAGAGCATATTGGAAGATGATCTTTTGTAGTGAAAATTCACTGGCTGGAAGTAATGTTTTTGGTGAATAAACATAATAAAAGTTGATCCAAAAAGGTTACATTAAAATATGTTTAAGTAGTATCTAGCGCTATGAAGGCATGCTGGTTTGGCTTCATCTTGCATTTAAAGTATACAGCATTGCAGCATCCTTGTGAACCTAAAGTAATTTGTTCTTGTGTGTCACTTTATTTTTTGAAGTGTCAGGTTTTGTTTTGCCTTAACAAAAACATTCAAGGTTGAACTGCAGACTTCTAATCTTCTGGTCAGAAAGCCAAACATGTTAGGGGAAAATAATATGAAATGCTGCAGAATCTGGTGTACATAGCTGGATGCAAACTCCGCTTGTACACTTTTATTCTTGGCTTGTCTGGGCTTGTTTTGCCTAGAAGCTCCCTTTTCTAGTGACTGGAGCAAGGAGAAAAAAAAAAAAAAAAGAAAAAGGGGGGAGTGTGTTAGCGCTCTGTGAAACCCCAGGAAACAACCCCTATCCTAAGAAAGTTCCTGTTTCATCTGGGACAGGACTGTGACTTAAGTGAGGACTATAGTACATGCAAAGACAATTATAATTTGATGGCATGTGTGTCTGGCCTCAATTTCTTGTATGCCCCATTTATCTTTTAGGATGGAAGTGCATCATATAAGGAAATAATATCATGGGAGGTTGTTGCTGTAAGATTTTGTCAGCCAGAAGGAATTTAGATAAATCCTTCATGTAGTCAGTCAGAAATACTTAAAGGTGATACAGAACTACATTTCTAAATGTGGGAAACTATGAGAAAAGTTCAGGGTCTTATTTTAAAATGTGGGATTGGAATAAAATTTTAAATTCTAGGTAAATGAAGACAAGCTAGTACTAGAGGAGGTACAGCTGCAGCAAGACTGTGCTACAGCAAAGCTAATTTATGTGGGTGTACTGAGGTAGTTTTTCACTGCTCTCATTGGTGAACTGTAGACATGTATAAAGTGGATTGAAGTCTGTTGTCACAAATGTGAGCATTAAGCTAAAACCAAGGGTATTTATAGTTTTATAAAACTCCCCAGTACTATACTGTGGTAAATAAAGGAGATCAGGCACTGTATCATGGAAAATTGTGGCACAGGCTACTAGGGTTGGTAGATGAGCACAGCACTTCCATTTCTTTCTCTCTAAGGAGCACATATAAGAATTTGAAATGCTGCAGATAGAATTGTGAAGCTAGGGATCTGTTGCCACTTTCACTGTAAGTATATGCAAATCTGGGAAAGACTTGTTGCCAATGTATCAATGATTCCCTTTTCCTCCAGAGGTAATCGTCTTAACACAATGGATACTACAGTGCAGTACTTGATTTTTATTTTTCAAAATTTTATTATTCACTTTGTATAGGAAATGAATGAAAGGTCAGGTCTTGGCCTTGAAAAACAGCTCTAAAACAGTTTTAATTTACAAGGCTCTTGGTCTCTATGTGTGTAGAGAGTTAGATACCAAATGCAAACACCTAATCCCGTGTAGCATATACAGTTTGCCTCTTACTAAAGTTCTTCACAATGAAATATATCTGTCTGCTTGATGGGGCTTTTTCAGTATTGTCTCTGACAAATATGGACCTCCATGGTCAGAACGGCAATCTATCATATTCACTCCCAGTATGTGACTTCAGCTGAGCACAAGCTGTTCAAAATGTAGATGGGCATAATGAGAAATATTTCAAGCCACAGAAATTAAATCACAAGGAAGTGATTTGAATTGACGTTTAAATATGCATCAACATAAAGTAAATATGCATAACTTTTAAAGCATTGCGCGGTGTTTCTTAGTCACATGGGCTTCCCTTCCACAGTGTATCCAAGCCACAAGGATTTGCTTTTCCACATGACATACCACATGCTAAAACTTCTTTTGATTTCTAACTCAGAACTTCAAAAGCAATCACCATTCCTGACAATGGCAGCTCTCTGGTTAGTAGCTGAGCTTAATTGGAGCCGAGTTTGATTGATTTTCTTGCATTAAGTATGTCGGAATCATGCTTTGGTTAATATAACTAAGATTTATGAAATTTTGTTTTAGTTTGCTTTAATATACAGTTTATCATTCCAAATGCATCCTTCTAATGCAAAACATAAATGAAAACTGACAGTTCTTCACACAGTTCTTCTTCTGAAACTGTCACTTGGTGAAAACCATTATCAGTGAAAATTTAGGTTGTTGGGTTTTTCATAGAAGTTTCTTGATACCATTTAAAATAGCCTGCAAATGTAATTATTTCAACATAAACAGCATGTAAATAACCATGGTTGTCTTTCTACAGGAAGAAAGTTCTTTACAGAAGCATTCAAAAAATACCTTAGATGAGGGAACTGTTTATGGTATTTCTTGCTGCTGGTGGCTCATTGAGAGATGCTTAATCAACTCTTGCAAAGCTATGTTCACTATTCATTGCTATTTGCCTACTATCTTGTGAACTCTAAGCCCCTTGACTTTAGTCCGTTGCAGATAAAGGCAAGGGAGCACAAAATTCTCTTTATTTTCCTCAACCTGAGAGCTGTGGTCTTAAAAAGGCATTAACTGCAACATCCTGAACATGAATCGCAGCAGGGGAATCAGTGCTTTCTTTGAAAAGTAATCTTGGTCTAGATCTTCCATCTTCTTGCACACTGCTCAGCTCTATTCCTGGAGGTTGGAGCAGCAGGGCAGCTGGCACAGCTTTCTGCCCAGAGAGTGTGCTGAAGGGAAGAAAATCCCTTGGTGGCATCGTGCCAGGAGAGCTGTCTTATTTCACTCCTCTTTGCAGCCTGCAATATGAAATACTTGTCAGATGACACCTTGGGGAGCAGGGAGAAGGAAAATAAAATGTCTAGAGTAAATCCTTGAGTCTAGCAGGGCTTTGTTTACTTTGCTGCATTTGAGCACAATTTAGAGCAGCCTTGAGGTGGCTTGTATTTGTGATTTGATTATGAAAGGAAAAGGAGGAGGTCAAGGTATAGCCACACTAGTGCATCAAGAGGATAAGGATAAGCCTTACTGTGAAACATTCATCTTGAACTTATTGATCGTTACTGTAGAATGACAGTGTGTGCAAACTGTAAAAACAACAACAAAAAAACAACCTTAGAGTTTGGTCACAAAGTTGAAAAAGTAAAATTCCATACCTGTTCCTCAGCACAAATTTGGGTTGTGGCTAATTTCAGAATTAATTCTTAAAGAGGACTAGGTGAGAACAGGAAACCAGTGTGACTTTAAGTGTTAGAAAGACTGATTTATGAAGTGTGCAACAACAATGGACAGAAATTGCCCATAATCTCATAGGAGCCCTGTTGCTGCATTCTTTGGTATATTTTCATTTTCAGAACAGAAGGATATTGAGGAGTATTGAAAAGCTAGATTTCAAAACAGCTTCAGAAAGAAAGGGTCAAGAGAGCAGCCAGTGGATCCGTTTAAATTTAGTTGCCAAGGCAACTGTTACAAACTTAGGAAATTTAACAGAAATCTTGCTATAATGTATATGGATTCATGTAACCACAAATTGTGTCTGGAAATATGAACGTTAGGATTGCAAAAAAACAAATATTACAAAAATAGATGATATCAAAATTAAAATTGCCTTCTATTTGTAATCCATTGCATTTTTCTGTGTAGCTCTATTGTAAATTAGCTTTTTCTTGTGAAGTCACACATTATTTTCTCAGAGGTCGTACATAGAGAGGAAATTGTTGGTTGTTCAGTGCATGTATTTGTACTTTTAATCCTCCCCAATGCATAGCTGGATGTTGTATTCAGTGCACTTTATTGCAACTTCTCACTAAATACTCTGCATCATCATCAGTGTTGTAGTGGGAATTTTGTATTAGAGGGCTATGGTCTTGAAGTGCTGCATAAACTTTAATGAATTTATCATAACCATACCCAAAGGAAAGTTGCTACCTTATCTCTGTTTCACAAATACACGATTGACTCTTCAGGAGATTATGACCAAAACTGTCAAGCAAACATTTGTTCAAAGAGGCATGATCTGAATTTTCAGAGGCATCAAGTTTCTACGGTAGCATTTCCATTCAGAAAGCCTCTTCAGTCAAATACTGTTTGAATGCTTAGTACTTCTGCGAATCTGGCCTCAGGTGTTGCCCACTGAGCATGCAGGAAATGAGAAAGACACAATTAGTAGCCATCTGTAAAATGTTTGCCCAGAATTGCAGTGGAGCTTGATGGCAGAAATGGTGCTGGAATCTAATTCTCTGGAGTAACAGTCAATTGTCTTCACTATCAAACCCTCATTTCTCTTCCGTGTCCAGCTCCATTTATTAACTCTTTGCAACATTGGCACAAATGAGGCATGGACAGCAACCTTCACTGCTCAGCCCCGATTCATTTGTGCTGTATGGCCCCACACTACACACTGAATGAGGCACTCACCCCACAGGAGGGGAATAAAAACTGCCTTTATGAAATTAGAAACTGATAGTGTAGAGAGAACTGGATCCAGGCTTTTTGCTTAGGATTTCAGTACTTGGCATTACATTCTTAATATTCTTTCAGTGCAGGTCTGTTGATTGTAAAATATTTTGTTTTATATAGGGCCAGTTGTTACTACTTATGGTGACTTCAAGTACAATATCAGATTTGTTGCCTGAGTTGGGGTTTGTCTAGATGAGTTGTTTTATTAGATAGCAGATGGTTTGGAAATTGCTGTGACAGGCCTGAGTAGAATTGGAATTCGCTGTTCCCAGATCAAAAACGGCGGACTAGGGAAAGAGGGGAGCAAAACTCCCATGTTTCCCATTAAGACTGAAAAATGCATATATATGTGTCTGTTATTGAAGGAAAGGGGTTTCGCTGAACTGCTCATGGATCCTTAAGCAACTCTGATCAAACACATGAGGAATTTCCTTAGTACACCCTTAGTGCCAATAATGGTGAAGTGACCTTCTTTGAAGTTTTTTAAATTTCTCTGACATTCTCCACCCTTCTGTTCTTTTCTCTGCCCTTTTACTTCTGCCTATCTCAACCCTTCTTCTTTCTTTTCTGCCTTTCTTCTCTTCTTTTCCTTTTTCACCCTTCTTTGCCCATTTTTTGCCTTTACTCTTCTCTGCTGCTCTCTCCTCTGCTCTGTTCTGTCCTTTTTTTTGACTTTCCTTGACCTTTCCTGCCCTTCACTGTGCCCTTACCACTCTTTTTGGTCCCTTGGTTGCTGCCTGCCCATCTCTACATACTGATCTCAGCCTTTTTCTGCCCTTCTCTGTTGTTCTTCACATACTTCAATCCCTCTATCCTGCTCTCCTCTGTGTTACAAAATCATAACTATAAGCCAGACACCCAATTCCCTTCCCTTTATCTTCTGCCTATCTTCTCTGCCTTTCTCTATCCCACTCCACACCTTTCTTCCCCTTTTGACCTGCCTGTGGCATCAAGATATCTGGAGTTATCACTGTTTAATTTATTTAGTGCTATTCTCCAGAATGAGTAAATGCGTTTTTTTCTTCATGCTTGAAGCTAACTCTTGATGATAGTTGCACATCACATTGAGCAATGTCTGCTTAACACACCTTATAATATCTTTCTGCATTTAAAAGAGGGGTTAAAGGTGAAAATGATACCATCAGCCTCCATCTGAAACAGAGATCAAAGGACAGAACAGAGAATTCTGCTTGAACACATAATTGTCATCGATAACATTAAACGCCTTACAGCAAAGTCCTCCATACTGTAAATTTTATATGTAAGTGGTAAATATTTGTTCCTAAAAGCACAGTTTTGACTCACATTTTTCATAGTCGAAATCCTGTGTTTAACTGGAAAAAGTGGGGGAGGAAAACCCTGGAGGTAAGAGATTTCATATGCGCTGAAGTACAAATTGCTGTTCCATGTAATACGAATTGTCTATTGAACTGAAGTGATTTACCTTTTTGTCTCATAATTCCTGAGGGCAATCGCCATCTCAAGTGGTAGACAAGTAGAGTAATAGCATAAAGCTCTCTTGGGGAAAAAATAATATTGATTCACTCTTGTTCGCAATTAATATAATGGTGGGGTTTTTATCTTATGTTAAAATGGCTGAAGTTAATTACGTAATTAATTGAATCCTGTGTACAAACGTGGACATTGAGTTGCTGGTGACCTAGAGAGACCCAGGAGCTGGTACTGGAGAGTAAACACAGCAAAAGAACTGCAGCTTGTGCATGCTAAATCTTTAATACTGTTTTAAACCTTAGACAGAGACCATGTATAACCAGCAAAATGACCTGAAGTTTTGATGTTATCGAACCTGAATTAATCTAAGTCAATCAAAGCACTTCTGGGTAGTTTGGTATACAGAATAACTACATTTACTGCTACTAATCTGTGTAATGGTTCTCTGGGATTTCATGAACTTAACAAGGTTTGGCTGTGACTTCTGGTACTGACATGGGCACTGCTGGAGATAATGTGAGGTGTTCTCTTCCTATTTCTTTTATACTGTAATGAGGCTTTAAAGTACTGTGCTATTTGTGCTGTTGTATTTACGGTGAGAGGTCAAGCTAAAGAACTGAGCAGATCCTTTTAAACCCTGTGGCACTTTTCCAAGAAAAGGTAAATTAAATTTAATATCTTTGACAAATTCCAGTATGAGAATTTCCTGAAATTTAATACGACTTGTGGAGCACACCTGTGTTCAGCTATTTCTTTTAAACTTAATTTTGAATGAAGCTAAGAGTCTTGATGAGGTCATAAAACTATTTTGACAAATCTCAAGAAAAACTGACCGGAGTTAATGTTTTATTTTGGAACTAAATAAAAGTAAGTTCTTATATGTTATGAGACCTCAGGATAGTTTTGAGTTTAGGTTAATTAAAACTACTAAATCAGTCTCAATAAATAAATGCATGCAGTGCTTGGGTAGATGAGCTTCTTCTGTAGTGTCCATTACATGCCATTTTGTTTGTACACTACTATTTTGTTACAGAGAGAACTTTCATCATTTATCCCAGAAGTGACTAATTATTGTGTTAGACCGCAAGTCACTAGGAAATGGTTTGAAGTTCAATGCTTATGGTTCAGAAAAAATAAAAGTTACATATTTGCTATCTGTAGATGCATAGTGTATCATGAGTTTTCTTTGTTTTCTGTTAAAGATATATAGGATAACGAAAAATTTTGGGGGCATATTGGACCATAAAAAATGCCTTTTTCCCATCTTAACTCCTACATTTTCATCTTACAACACTTGTTGACTAAGCCTTTGGATACTGCAAAACCATTTAGAAAAATAGCATGTGTAGCTGATGAACTCTGTCTTTATTGGACATTGGAGCTCATAATCGCCATCTTGGGAAAATGCCCAAGGAAAATCCCTTTGACTCTTTCCGCTGTGCAGTTATTGTATTATGAAATGCTACAAAAACAGCTCTGGATTTGTATCAGTCGTTTACCATCCACCAGCCTTGGAAGCATGTGTACTATACCTTCAGGTGTCCTTGGGCATGTCTGTACTTCACTGATGGGTTTCCCTAGGGATTCCATTTCCCTGAGTAGTGCCTAGCTGTGTCGGTGGGGTGCCCCATCTGGCACGTGTGGGTGAAACCCCAGGAGCACCCTGCCTCGCTCCGAAGTGTGTGCAGGCAGTTTGGATGACTCTCACCTCCCAGGGACCCACTTGGAATGACCTGATTCTGCCAACGCATCTCTCCAAAGAACATATGGCATGGCCACACCATCCATCTCCCACTGCTGCCAGGACGCTTCCATGCATGGCATGCTGCTTTGGAGGGGTGCTCTGCTCAAAGCTCAGGGAGATCAATGTCTTTCTTTCAATACAGAATGTCTGCCTGCAAAGCAGTTTTAACAAAGCTCTCTGAAAAGCCACATGGAAGGTCAGGAAGGTCTGTTCTGAAGTAATAACAACAGTTGGTAGAAGTAATCTCTTGCAGGGAAGATCCAGGAGGGCGTTGACAAAGAGGCTGCTGGCTGAAATGTGGAATAAGCACATATTTGGGAGGAAAAGAGAGAAGGAAAGGAAGCACACCAGACTTAAGGAATGGAGATATGTCTTGTAAAAAAGTGGTCAAAAGTCTTGCATATTTGCAGAATTGCCAACTTCCCTTAACCTGGTCCTTAGACAGCCTTAGAAATGTCATGTGGACAGCGGAAATCTTTTTTCTCAGGAGAGTGTGCCCCAGTCTATCTGTGGACTAGCAGCTGCCATAGTACCTTCCCCAGCTCTTCCAGTAAGGGTCCTGGAAGGAATTTACAGTAAGCTGTGAGCGTTCAACTTTTTTTTCCCCCCTGAATGTAGAGGGAAGGCCTATGTCAATAGTCTCTGTTAGGGAACTCACTCACTCCTTTAAGGATTAGGAGCAGTGTGTCAATGAATCAATTTCTGCATCACATTCTGTTATGAATGAGTTGAATCTTGGTGAGGCATCCCAGAAGAGGACTGCAGTATGGACTTGAGACAGTGACTATGCAAGGGTTGTTCCCTGCCCCAAATGTCACATAAGTGATTGTGTCTTTCAGATGGCATATTGTTTAAAAAGATTTAAAAAAAAAAATAAAAAATTGGTTAACTGCTTAAGGACTGCCAGTCTTTTAAAATCTTTTTTCTTAAATTAAAAAAACCTGCATGTTGAGAACAAGGGTTTATGCTGACCTTGTTATCTTTTTTCACTGTAGTGCAGGATGAGGCTGCAGAAAAAGTAGTGTCTCCTTATTATGTTCTTCTTGCTTGTTGTGACTCAGAGTGGGCTTTAACCTGGAAATAGGAGCTGGAGAGCTACATCCCAGATTGGAAATGTTTCAGAGAATATCTCAGACTGTCTAGGGTACAAAAGGAGGCAGTAACATAGGTACAACAAGATTGTCATGCTCTTTTGGAGCAGTACCTGGAGGTTGAGATCTTTTAGCATCCATCTGGCACTGGGCACAAGACCATGAGTAGTATCGAGCTACAAGTTGTCAGGACTGGGAGATGAGCCATCATCTCCTCTTGCTTGCTCCCAGACTGCCCTGCACACTCCGAGTTGCTGAATCTGAGCTCAACTCTGTGATCATGGCTTGTCATGATGCCATGCATATTGGAGCAGGGATGAATGATCACATAACAACCATGTTCCAAGTGCATGGCTCATATTTTGGAATGGAATGTGTGATGACTCAGTTTGGATGCCAGGACTGAAAGAGACAAGGAGGGGAGACAAGTTACTTAATTTTTGTTTGACATGATTAGATAGTCTTTCAGAGTATCGGTCTCATTGGGGAATGCTTTATTTTTTCTTCCTATAAGGTCAAGACACGTGATTTGTACGTATGTTCCTTTTCTGAGTTATCTGTCCTTCCTTGGAAATAGCCTCTAGTATGGAAGTACATCTGAAAAGATATTGAGGGATCTCTTTCTTTGACAAAGTTCTCTCTCATAGAATAGTACCAGTTTGTACTGGCCACAATAAGAAAAATAAAAAATAATTTCATTTGCATAATTTGACTGTGCTCTGAGTAAAACACATCAGTATCACTGCAAAGGGACTAACCTTTTTATAAATGTTCTCTTTTGTGTTTGTTTTTTTCATTTGTTCTCTCAATGGATGGGTAAATCCATGCCGTGCTGCTGACTATAGAACTTCTTTTAGGCTCAAGTAGTGCCTTTGCAAGTACTGTCTGCTTGAACTTACAAAGATATTTTTTTGTCCTTGACAAGGAAGTGTTTCTATGGTTTATAACATGTTTTCTGGCTTTACTGCCCTGTGTGCAAGTGTGGTTGCCCCCAAAGGGTCTTTGCAACAGCAGGAGCTTCCAGCATAGACTTGGCATGGCAGTCAGGACTATAAAAGGCCTAAGTTTAGGAGCTGCCAGCAGGGTTTGTCTTGCCACATGCTAAAGCAGAAGCTGCAAAACACCACAGGCTTCAAATACCCCAACTTTCCAAGTGCTTTTGGCTTGGCAGCTGAACAGCTGGTATTTTATGTTTGCATGTCTACTAGTTTTTCTCCAGAATTCTGCATGTCTCTGCCCTGGGCAGCATACAGATAACCCTGTACACGGGTCCTGTGGTGAGTGAGTATGTGGACAGGCTTCCAGCTGTGCTCCTGCTCTCCCATTCCTCCTCCAGCACCTTTGTCATGGCCCTAGGCTACCAATGTGATGAGTGGGAGAAGTCTGGGGAAGGTGTTTGCACCTTTTAGGAAGTTCAACAAAAGGAATTTTGTCTAAGAAAAGAGTATTTGCCCTGATGCTGGCACCCATGGGCCGAGGCACTGCAAGCTGTGCTATGCTTTTAGGAGAGATTATTTTTTGTCCATGTGTTTAGAAGGATACAAGGGGGAAGAGTACAAGCAAGCTTCTTTCCCTTTGTAGGCTGGTTAAAAAGCAGCTCAGAAGTGTCCTTCCTGTGTTATATTCATGATGTGTGAGAAGGACAGGCCTTTTAATAGCTCAGGCAAGGAAGTCCAGCAAGGTCTCGCGGTTTCTCAGTAGCTGATGATGCCCCCCTTCAGCAGCCAGCAGTAAATGGGCTCCTGGGTCATGTTTCCTTGGGTATTCTACCCGTCAGGAGAGGTCTGACAATAATATGGCACTAGGAATACGTATCCTTACGTACCTACCTACATCCTGGCATGTATGGGGAAGAGCACATGGAGTTCTGAGGCATGACCATGTTGTGTAAATAACTTACCTGCCTGATACTGTGGTGCCTGAATCCTCCTGTTAGCTGGGGACGGTCTGGGGATCAAAATGGACTGAAAGTGTCTTCTCTTAATGGCCCTATTCCACAGACCATATTGTCTCTGCATATATGATAGGGATCTGTTCCCAGCTGTTCTTTACCGGACAACAAAAAGGTCTTTTGGTGAAGCTATTATGTTTTTGTAGTCTTGTGTTCTGTACCTTCATGGGCTACTTTTCAAATCTGCTTCTTTACTAGCAAAGAAAAAAGACAAGTGAATATAACATGTTTAATATTTACTTAGATTGGAGATACTAAGTTCCAACTGTTCACAAGTGTGAATGTTGCATAGGTGAGGTAAAGAATATTTCCAGGATGTTTCTGCTGGGAGAATGTGTACAGTCTAACCCATTGTCACTATAATACTTTCCCCATACAGCCAAAGCTGATGTATTGTTTGTCAAGATTTGTGTAACTTCCTATGTCAATAGACTTACTGAAAATTGAATTCTAGATGGGGAAATAATACAGATTTATTTAGAAAGGATAACTTTACATAGCATTTGCCAGCCTCAATTTTTAGGCTGCAAAATCATTAGGCATATAGTCCTGTCTCTTTCCATTGATTGCATTTTAGACTGGCTAAGGAACAAAAAATAAAATGAAACCTTCAAGCTCTGACGTGTTGCAGATTGCCTCTGTCTTCTTATGTAGGGTGCTTTGAGATTGTAGAAGGGTTAGGAAAAGATTTCTGCAAAACTGACCTGTTGCAGACAGAAAGTATCACAAATTTAGAGAACTTCTGCTGGCTTTACAGTTGATTCACTGATCCTAAAGGAAGTGATGTTTTCTATACATGTATGAATAGACATGTTAAATGTGGGTGTCTTAGTGGCCCTGCTTTGTATAGCAATGGTCTCAAAGAAAATATAAGCCCTCCCATAACTGAGGG
Source organism: Pardalotus punctatus (assembly GCA_013400915.1). Classification (NCBI taxonomy): domain Eukaryota; kingdom Metazoa; phylum Chordata; class Aves; order Passeriformes; family Pardalotidae; genus Pardalotus; species Pardalotus punctatus. The sequence goes on along the minus strand of VZTX01024065.1, from coordinate 209,407 downwards.
ATAGAAAGAAAGGTAAAAGCTATTCAGTAAAGACCAATGTGTTGGAGGGGAAAATTTATAAAGTCTCTGTCATGTATCAGATGTATGCATGATGGCCACATATGGCTATCTCCTTGTGGTACGTCTTCTGTGATATGCTAGTTATGTTTATTTTTCAAGTCTAATCAAGAAAAGAAAGATGTCTTCATCCTGAGTAAGTTGTAGTTATATTTAATTAACAATTCATTTGGTTATTTATAACATAAATTTATGTACTCATATTTTATCTAAGTTTATGTATTTGTATTTTTTAAATGTGCTGCACTTCCTACTAGCTATGTTAGCTAAGGAAATGTAAAATGAAGCAAAGACCTCTGGGATGTATTAAGAGATGGAAGTATTTGTTTATTAGGCCTTTAAAAATATATAACTGCACTTTTTATTATATTATTATACAAGCACTGTGAGTTATAGCATATGAAGAAAGGCATGTAGAAGCTCTCAGGAAGATTTACTCAAGCATTATTAGTGAATCAGTGAATGATCTGGAGCTTTGTCATCTTAAAGGTTTTTCCTATTAGTGTAAAACTGGTTTATGTGAGGTGTCAGAAAAGGGTGGACTACCAAGTGCTAGTGCTTTATTTATAGCTTGTGTTGTAAAAGGGGAAATTGATGGGCTGATAATTTGTACCCTCAGACTTGTAATGATGTGATAATATTTTATTTACAATTTTTTAATCTTAGCTAATTTCTGCTATGAAATAGGTAGTTAGGACTACTTCTGACATTTAGTAGCATATAACATGATCTCACAATTGGCTAATAGAACTTATGCTGTTGAATGTTATGTTTATTACCTCTATATTAATTCTGAAGTCCTTATCAAATTATGAATTTTTCATAGGGAAAATATAATGTAGACTCTCTCAGTAGAGTTGTTTTCTATATAAAGTCATAGGACATAGATGTTGTGTATTAGAACACAGGTTTGTGTTTCCAGCTTGAGTAGGGACCTGAGTCAGTAAGTCTGTACCAGAAAAATAAGTGCTAAAGCGAATACTCCAGCACAGATCAAGAAGCCTAAAGCCACACTAAATAAGTCAATTGGCAGCTAGGAAATATTAGTTGTGCCCCATCACATTAAGAATGTACCTCAGCAACTTACGAATCAATGTGGTCTCATACATTTGCCATGCAATTATGTTCTTTCATGCTGCTGGTCTCTAAGTCCCTGGCTTTTAAAGATCCTTGATTGTTTTCCACTCTTCTCTAAGAGAGTGCTTCCATCAACTCTTTAAATGCTAAGCAAAGGTGTCTTTATGTTCGCTGCATCAGACTGGAAACTCTTCTGCTTATCCCTTAGCATGTTCTTTTCTTTCCCTGTCTTCCACATTTGAGGTTGATGTTACTTACCTTAGTTCCTTATTCTTCCTGTGATTTCTTTTTACCCTTGATATCTCTTTCTGTTTGCATCTGATATTTTGCCCCAGGTTTCTGGTTTGTACACCAGCCTCACACTATCAAATTAGGCTTTAGTATTTGTAGACTAGTTTCTGCTTTCTGATCTGCTTCTTTCTCATGCTTAGTGTTAGTAGAAAAACTCAAGACACACAGTAAGGTGGCATCCACTGCTCTATCCTTAACTGATTTCTCCTATGTGCCTCAGACTCTTGAGAAGATCAGTGTTTTATTCCTATGCTTAGTTAGAAGCTGTCCCTGCAAGCTGTGATATCAAAATAAAATATTACTTAGTATACATATTTTATTAAAGGGGGAAAATTAGTTTTTAATTTTATTAAAATGTTACTGCCAGTGTGCTTTAAATTTTAGAATCTGACAGATTAACACCATTAGATTAATACCTGGTTACAATAATTGGATATTGGTAACAGTGTTGTTAGCAGAGAGATCCTATTAACTTGTTTATGGAGCTGCCTTACATGGCTAATCCAATTTGGAGCTTAGCATTAATTATCGCAATGCAGAGATGAATGGGTACTGGGTGCAGCACCTTTCTGCAGGGAAGGCAGTTCTGGTGGGATAGTACTGGCTAAACTGCACAGATAGCTGAGAAATATCCGAGTTTGCTAAGGGCGTCCCCAGAGAAAGCTAATCTGGGTGATCATTGTGCCTGGAGATCAGGATTGTCTGTACTTCTGGAAAGGAGCAGGAGCAGGCTCCACGGTGCGCTCTTTTTCCTTGCCACAAGGTGGAAGAAGGGGTGGTTATAATTGACATCTGTGAGAATGCAATGTAATTTTGTTTGCACTATTTTATTCTGTGTTTGCATACAGTGTGCTCTGGGTGTTCAGTTATCTATATGGGCAGAAATGTGTGCTGGCTCACAACAGTGGCTTGCCATTGGCATGTGTGAATGTAATAGTTCAGTTGAATTTGAGAAGGAAGGAAACAAGCACCATGTCTGTCCTACATGGTACTTGCATACAGAATTTGCTGGACCTTCTGCTAAGATTGCTAAAATGGTTGACATAAGTGAAATCAGTACTTGTGGTTTTTGGGATAAAAATATGGCTCTTTTTCCTGCTTAGTCATTTTGTTCAGAGCCACTTTCTAGATGAAAATTTACAGCAAACTGATTATGCATTGAAATGCTTTGCTCATTATATTATGTGATGTAAAAATTAAAAATATTGCAATGTTGTTTTTCCTGAAATTTTAGATTATGAGAAATGTGGTAGTAATTAAAACTGTTTTTCTATGTTCTCTGTGGTTTTCAGTGAGGAAAAGAATCTTAACAAATGCTAAATTTATAGATTTCTGTGGCAGAATTTACCAGCTCATGGAATGGTATAGCTCTTCATATGCAGTGCACTTATATCGTATACATGAAGTTGATAGTCAAGTGAAGTGCTGGTGTTACAACCTTTCTATTTTCTCATTTTGTGTGTGTTTGTCTACTCCCCAAATCTGGTCTTTCACTGGAGTCTTCCAGGAAGATGTGTTTTTGTCGAAACCAAGTGCTCCATTTCTTCTCCTGTTCTTTTCCTGCAGCATTCCCTTATACTTAGTATTTCACAGCTGACAGAATTGGGTATTCATGGAAAACATACACAGGATTCACCAGGCAAGGAATTTAAATTTCACAAGGTGAAATTATAACACTTTTGAAGTCAGTGACAAAACTCACTTCAGCTATAGCAGGACCTAGATTTTATCCTCAATTTTTAGGCCCAAATAAGCACTTCAGTCATGAGATTACCCACTTTGGATTTCACAGTGAAGAAAAATCTGACAAACAGAGAAATAATGGCTGTTCCAGAAAAAAAGAGTATGCAGTTAGATAACATTGAATTAAAAACTGTGTTGTATATTCCTACCTGCTTGTCAAGGTCATAGTATGTGTTCAGCTTCTAGGCTGGTACTGATATATTACACACCTATGCAGTGGTACGTAACCTACTTTACATTGCAAAATGTAAAAGAGAGGGCAAAAATGGTGTCATCATGTCCTCTATATGTAGTGCTAATGTGGAGTGACCAGATTATTGGAATTAGAATCAGTTTCTGTCCCTCTATAATCAGACAAGCAAGTTTAATGATTTTATGTAAATGTCGAGTGAAGCAGAAATGCAGGTTTTAGTCAAAGTGACTCAGAGGACGTGTTCTCCTTCTCCCTTTTTTCTTGTTTTCTTCCTTCAAGACTGTTAAGCAAATGGAACAGACTATCAAGTATGCACGCACGTTTCAACCCACCCATGCCAAGCTCTCAAAGCGTGGAAGCACAGGCACAGTTTAATTAAATTTGTTTAAGAAATCCCCAGACTAAAAAAAATGAATAGATAAATATACAACACTAATTAGACTCTTTTTCTCTCCATTAATATCAGTGGAAGTGTGTGTTTATGGACATGGGAAGACACCCCCTGCCGCTGTATATAATGATCCGTTTGTATTCAGGACTCACAATGTTTCAACTGATTAATCTCTTCAAGTGTTCTTTTTGGAGGACTGAAATATTTGTCAGAAGTATTCAAAGTCTGAATGACTGATTTGCAATCCTCATAAAACTTTAGTTTATTAAATTGAACATGTCCATATTACTTAGTTCATGCTCTCCTTCTCCCTTTTAGACTTTTCTGTGAACTGATGAAATAATGTGCTTTAAAATGAGACTGTGACATAAGATGTAGTGGTGAGGATGAGCTTATCTCTGTCCAGGACAGAGGCAGCAAATAGCAATGTTTCCCTGCAGGCTCCCTCTCAGGTAACTGTTGGACTTAAGAACTATGTTGTAGCTGCATTCCTGTGCTGGACTTGCTGGGAGGAAAATCTGGGTTTTGACCATAAACTTGTCAATTGGGACTGTTCAGTGCTGTGAATAAACTTAATGGTTTCCCAAAGGAAGGCTTACAGCCTTCTAAAACACAAAATATGATCTCATTGTCCTTTAGCTTGGAAAGGCAGAAGAACAAATCTTTTCTAAGGCTCAGAAAAATCTTTAAAAAACCCATACACCCCAATCCCCCAACTCTCGAAATAAATCAAGACTCTCTTTCATAAGAGGAAGAGAAGAGCTAGTGTAATGTACCTTGTATCTGTAAAGATATGTCTGTACTTTTTTAATGGGACAATTATTTCAAACCAGGACTTGGTGCAAAACTCCTGGCTGCTTTTGAGAAATTTCTTCTCCCTGATTTTAGGGAGGCATATAGCTTTCCATTTGGCTAGAGGTTGGCAGACTTTCTGTCTCTCCCCTCTTTAGTCTGGGCCTAGTGCTGTAGCTTCTGTTAGGCCAGTGGGCTTCTCTATGGTAGAGGCCAGTCTCAAATGATGTTAAAGGAGTTGCATGGTCCTTGGCTACACTTTTCTATTTAGTTTTTGTGATAGTCACATAGATAAAATATAAGAGCAAATTTTACTATCACATTGGATTAAATTTTATACCTAAGGGACATACTGTGCTAAAGTCACAGGACATCTTGCAAATGTGTTCAGTAATTATGGTTGGCAGAAGAAATATGGCAAAAAGGCTGTTCAGTTTTGGATTTGAAAAATTCAGCCAAAGCTTGTTTAATGAATATTAAGAGAGACTGAGGAAGATGTCTGGTATTGTCGTGTCTGCTTTAGGTTTATATCTTATTTCAGCTCCTAGGAGAGGGAATGGGTTCATTCCCTTGTTGATCAGTCATCCATTCTTTCAGGATTCAACTGTTTCTCAAGGGGGTTTGCCCTACAGATGTGGTTAATGGGCTCTTTCTGTGTGGTAGAAATTACAGTAAAATCTGTGCTGTTTCAGAAGGCTTCCTATAAAAACCTTTCTCATCTAGGAATGCCTTTTGGTATGCTAGGAAGAGACATGACAAGATGGAAATAATTATTTAAAAGGAGACAATAGAAAGAGAGAAGCTATACCATTCTCATTTGTATTTTGCCATTTTTTAAAGTGTATGGGGATTTTTTATATGTTCTGTGCTTTTGTTCAAATATCTCTGCTTTTTTTGAGAAAGAGGTAGCATTTTTATTTTGCCAACACACACTGCTTTAGCATTGCTGTGGTCTTGCTCCAGAACTGTGCATTCTGGGATAATAGTGGCAACAAATAATAATGATGCTGAGAGTTGGTCCAGATGTTTATCCTGAGGTTAAAATCATATCAGCAATGCAACCAGACATGATTTGTTTTGTCTTCTTCCTCCTAAAGCAATGACATATTATGACAAGTCAGGATGGTGAGCAAAGGATGTTCTTAGCTACTCTTAACCCATTCAATACCCTTTCTCATCCCCATTGTTTCATCTTACAAACTGGGATCATGCTTTGTTTCATAAAGCATCACATGAATCTGAAATGAAAGCCTTTTCTCGGGAGTCTTCATATCTGAGTTCATGAGATGTAGCAGATTTGGGTTTGGTTGTCTTTTTGTTTAGTTTTTTTGGGTTTTTTCCCTTGAGGTATTGGAAGCATTCATTAGAAAGCTTGTTGCACAGTTCTGTAGCTCATTTTATATACTAGTTTTGGGGGTTTAGATTAAGAAAAAAAATTCCCCAAACTCTCATTGCCCATTTACAAAACACAACTGATTTGAAATGTTTGTCCAGAGACAAACATGGCTGGCACCTAGATGAGGCTTAATTACTTTTCTTGCAATTCACTGGCTGTTTACACTTTGTGAGAAAATTGCCATTCCTCTTTGCATAAAACATCAGGAGAGCAGAATGCAGTCATAACGCTGCTTTGCTTCTCCAGTCCTACCACTGCCCCTGGGAAGTGGGTGCTACACAGAAAATCATCTTCCGACTTTCATGAAGATCCCACTGTTCAGAGGTGCTGATGCCCTCCTGAATGGTGGTGAGTGGTAACAACATCCACATGAGAGCAGTTTGCTGAGGATTTGCTGGCACCATGCAGTTCTCGAGGCACTTGATATCATCTCCTGCAGGAGAGGTCTAAGATGCATGAGGGATGAAATCCTTTCTCACTAATTTTAGCAATGGCATATATTTTCTTGTGTTTCTGTTTTGTAGGCTGTAGGTTATGAGAGTGAAAACAAGCGAAGTGTTTAAAGGAACACCTAGCTGTCAGAACAGTATCTTCCCTACCAAAATATCCTTGGTTTACTCTCATATGTAAATGACAGGTTTAGCAGGCCTCCCACCTGCTAAAAAAAAGCAGTTTCAAAATCGAAGTGAATAAAAAAGGTACTCTATTGAAATATTTATACAGCTTTTTCTGCTTTTGCCCATTATATCATGTTATTAAATACTTAGAATGGTCTGAAGTGTATTTAAGCAGACAAGGAACAACTACCCCTGCCGTGTTTTGAGAAATACAGGCACTGTAATTTGGTACACAGGAGCTGTATTACAAACTATGCATCTTGAAGTAGGGACTATTTTAAAACTGCAAACCCACATGTATCATGTTTTGTTTTTTTCTGAGGTACACTTTGTCTAGCATTACTAAAGTAGGTCGTGTAGCAGGAAACACTTAAATGCGTGGTGTTTTCCTTTTCATTAGAGAGATTTTAAAAAGAAAGCAAAATTATTGGTATATCATTAATGCTGTATGATTGTGGCTACAGAACTTCCCAGAATTATTTCTGTGTAGAGTGAAATAATTTAGGTTTCACAAAATCATGGTTTCAAATCCAGGTTTAAAGAAAAGCCCAAGTCCCTAACCTCTAGGAAGTTATCACTATTATTACATGGTTCCAATGAAACTGTAGAGCTTTAGCACTGATATAGACTGGACAATAATATTTTTTTTTCAATTGCTTTGGACCTCAAAGGGCAGTCTGGTTTACAAGTGACAAATAAGAGGAAGGGAGACATGTCAGGTGAATCACAGCTGAATTGATCTGTTGTTTAGACAACAGTGAAAATAAGAAATTCTTTCAACTTTTGAAACAGGGGCATTCTGTGGGACTGGGGTTTTTGTGTACACGTGGTACTTCTTTTCACTTCGTCAATTTTCTTTGCTTTTTGGTGTTCTCTGAGTTAGCTTCAAGACAAACCGTTTTTAGGCCTGAACTAAAGGCCTCTATGGAAAAAGCAGTTTCTCAAAGAACAAAGTCTAGTTCCAGTGTGCTGTTATTTCTACTACTGTCAAACATTGCTTGAAGTGTTGTGTCTAGCAGCTGGTTGGTGATCATCAGTTTGGGGTTTAAGGTCCTGTGCATTCACCTTTCAGAACAATTCATGAGCAATTTGTCTGCCTTTCCTTAAGAAATCTTGACCTGGGTTCTCTTTTTGGGTTAACATAGCTCCTGTATGAAGAGAGGAAGAGATATCAGAATGGACAACAGAACAGACAGGGGGTTTCAGGTAGTGTTTCACACCTTGCTTGTATGGGTTTTCTGTGGAGCCTTTGCAGTCTGGGTGCAGAGCTCAGGTGGGCTGTGCTCCCCTGGGGAATGTGGAATTGCTGCAGAAGCCATGGGTCTTGGCCGAAGGCTGACCTGTGTCCTTCAAACAGCAGCCACGTGCCTCTCTCCCTTGCAAAACCCTGAGTCCCACTGGGAGCACGGAGCTTGTGTAGCACAGGATTGTTTCATCAGGTCTGTATCCCATGCAGGAATGCTTTCCCCAAGCTGAGTTCGATCTGCTTTTTATTCCTGGGCAGGAACAGATACAGGAATAGTGGTGGATGCCAAGAAACACACCGTATTAGAAAGTGCAGTACTCCAAATGAGTTGAAAACAAGCTCTGGTGCTTAAAAGTGCTAGAACTGAGCTTTTTTTGTTTCATCTGCCTAGGCTCATAAACAAGGATCATTATGGCCTGAGTAAATATCTAGCACAATTGTTGTTTCATGATAAACAGTGATTATTTTGGATGGATGGAAAAAATTTCCTATATATATATTCTCTCTAAGGTTTTGGTGTTTTAAAATTTCTCAGCCAGTTGTAAGCATCTCATTTGATCCAGTCTTGGAAATCTATACTTGCAGTTTCCCCCAAAAGAAAATTTATATGATAAGGGGGTGATCCCTTTGGCTTATCTTCAGTTCCTTTTGGCTATCCATGTATTTGCTATTGTCAGAAGGAGTAGAAAGTATCCAGCAGAATGTGTGTGTGAGAGAGATTTCCAGATGGGCTTCAGCCCCCACCATAACATCTGTAACCGCAGAGCTGCAAGCTGTGTGTCACCAATTCCCCTCTTGTCACAGCTGGCCATATGCATGCTTGTAAGCAGGCTTTTCTCGCAGCTGGCTGGGGTCCCGGGTGCAGAAGGCAGAGCAGGAAAATATCAAGAGGTCACCAAAGCACACAACAGGGTCACTTGAGTGACCAGCCCTAAGAAGGAAGTGGTGGGGTGAGCACAGGAGAGTTTTGATCTGTGGTAGGAGGCTCTTTAATCAGTGGCTCTCTTACATCCTTGGTCACCATAATTGGTGTCTGAAAAGTCGAATTCTTTGTCTGAAGGTGGTGTCTGGAAGTTGGATCCTTTGGGTTAGCTCAGACAGATTGCAAACTAGAGTGAACATGGTAGAAACATTTTAAAATACAGTGTTTATTTACAAAACTGTTTTCAATTTTTTAAAAGCAGTAACTTAAAATGTCTTATTAATTATATTTTTTTGTGATGGAAAAAGTCAAATTTTTAGCAGCTCTAGTAACTGAAATGTAGTACCTTTCAGTTTCAAGTGAGGAGGAACATTTATTTTTTTTCCTTTTCTTTCTTTTTTTCCCCACTACAGCAATAGATGAAAAAAACCCTCCAGATTGACCTAAAATCACACGCATAATGCTGTTTTAAGTTTTTTTCACTAACGCCATCAAAAAAAAAAAAATATATTTGTTCATCTCTAGCTAGTTCCATGTTTCACAATGAGTCCTTGGATACCTTTGTATAAGCTTTGACTTTTGTGCTTCAATATTCCCACTGAGAAGAAATAGAACAGTTTGTTGTTTATCACATGGGCTAGTTTGGAGTCAGTTATGCTGGAAGAATATTTTAAAGACAAATGAACTGTTCAGCTAGGAAAAGACTGCTAAAAGGAAGGCCTTGAGAACATGCTGACTTCTTCCTTTTACTCCTTGTGCATATCCCTTTATGTCAAAGGGATATTTCTTTCAATGTTAAGAACAAATATAAATTTTAATTTATTTTTTTTAAAAAATAGGTATATCTAAAATTGTTCTGCAAAGCGTAGTGTTTAATGTTGAGGAGCAGGGAGGAGCTGAGAGGGTGGTAACATTTGTTGTCTCTCCTCCTGAGTGTTTCTTTATAATCTGTGGTAAACAGCTTAATCTCAACACTTTAGGTTTCTCAATATTAAAATGGGGATAACATTCTCACACTTCATTGGCGGTAACAGATGGAATTTATTTATATGTCCAGAGTGTTTTGAAATTCCTATAAATTAGGTGTTATAAAAATGCAAAGTATTCTTTCTTGACAGAAATTTAAATATGACAGTAACGTTAAAATTTAGCTTTCTTTTTCGTTTACGAAGAGGAACTTTCCCTGCAGAGATCTTATTCATCCTTCCTATTCATCCTTTGCACTGGAGCACTTCCAGTTCTGTAAAACATTTCTCATGAGAATGATAGTGGTGAAACTGTTACCTGGCTTGGGTTGGTTGGCATATGGTAAGGAATTTAGGTGCTACTTCACTTAGAGACAGTATAAATGCAGTGAGACTTCCTGTAATATTTCATGTATTTCCCCCATTCTATTTTGCATCTCAGAGGTCAGCACAGCAGTTTGGCAGAGAATATCTAACTGATATACAGACAAATAGGTTAAGGATGTTTATGTTTAGTTTTACTTTTATTCTTTCAGCTTAAAGTAGCAGTTTGGAAGAAAATACATGACCTGATGAAATTTTGTTGAGTAAATTCATCATTATATATTCACTTATAAAGTGATCTTGGGACATGCAGGTTATTCTGGTGTAATGCAGAATTTTAAATCAAGTTTCACTCATTTGTCTATGATCCTTAGGAGTGGTATAACCTTGCTTCAGAATAGTGTTTTTACTTCATTTTATCACCTTTTTAGGAGGCATGAATAGCACACCTTCTGGTTTAGGAAGTTGTGCTGTGAAAATGCATGACTGTAGCCCTGGAGATAAAGCCCTGTCCCCAGAGAGAAGCCAGCTGCTTCACTTGTTGCTTCTGCCCTCCACAGAGGTGGGGGGAATGGCAAGGACCCTGGGTTCTTTCTTTTCTTCATGTGTCAAGTCCCCTTTTTCTTTCTGTCCCCTTGAACTCTGCAGTGTTTCTAAGGCACTCCTTCCATGTCAAGAGAAAATGCACTGTGGGACCAGTGCACACTTTTTATTGACCAACAGTGAATAAACAGAAGGTTTGAACTTCTTCTCTTAGGGAAAGGTTTTAACCTGCAATCCTTCACCTGCTACCAGGAGGTTGTTATTGCAAAGTTCATATTTCTTTTTGTCCTACTGTGTTTGTACTGCTTGACTTTGCACGTAATTGGGTTTTGGGAGCTTGTGTGAGGTGTGTGCTGAGCTACTCATGGGAAGTGCAGTGGCATACAATTTCTGAATCCTACCTGGCCCTGCACAGTAACAGCACCATCCTGTTCAGGATGACCGGTATGGAAGTGCATACAGTCCTTGTAGTAACAAAATGTCTTGTAATGCAGTATAATTTCCATAACAGTTTAGGGCACTTTTAGATGCTTTGGCACATGAAGCCTCTGGGCAGAAGTTTTCTTATAACCCTGCGTGTAAGACTTACCAAGACAAGAAACATCCGAGTGTATCTTCTGTACATAGGTTGTTAGTCATTCTGTATGAGGAGATAGTATGTATGCTCATACAGATGGTGGGTGCACTCTGAGAAAGCAGTATCACACACACTGCTGCATGCAGGCATTAGGTCTGTGGCTCCCCAAGTCAGCTGCTGAATCTCAGACATTGTTAGCAAGAAGAGCTTGGCCCTCACAGGGTCTATTGCCCATCTACCACCTTCACACAGAGTGGCACATATTAAATGTTGAAGCCACCAAGTTTTGATTTCAGGTTGTGGATTTATGGAGGCTCATTTACAGCTCATCAAGAGTTTTGTGTGATGTGTACTAGTCTTTGATTATGACTTAAGCACTGAATATAATACAGACAAAAATGTCTTTATCCTAACTTAGCCAGGTGTGCCTCACGCAAAATTGCTGCATTTTAAAGCATATGGAAATTCACATTAATCTTCAAACACATAATTATAAAAATGATGGAAATGAAACATTTAAAAAAATAATTGGAAAATATCACAGTAAAACAGGTTTTAAAACTAAAGAGGAGCTTCTATCACTTGCAGGCTATGATAAAAAGGAAATGCTGTCTACTGCCTGAAATCAACTGTTCCATTAAAAATGCTAAAGTCTACTTTATACCATGCGATAAAACATCTCAAACTTCAAACTTGCTAGTAGTATATCTGCTTGAAGCAAAAACAGTTTTATCTGCTGAAAAAATGTGGCAGATATTGTAAAGTGGCGATAGATTTCTATGCCATCTTACTTTGGGCAACTTGTCAGTCTGGGAGGTCTGTCTTCCAAGTAATAAAATCCTTTCCCAACCAGTATTTTGGATGGTCTTTTAGCACCTTAGGGCCTTTAAATCTTTCTAGCTCACCTCGACTGAAGCAAGCATGAACATTTCACAGCTGGATGTAAGCATTCAGTCCATCCTCAAGTACTTGGGAGAAAAATGTTGTGGGACATTGCTTTTTTAAGCAGAATGCCTGCCTTCACTTGAGTTGAGCATTTGAAGAGTCAGCAAAGCTTTCTTTTTTCAGAATTTCAGTCGATCAAAGGAAATAGAAGAGTTTCACTGTGGGAAGGAGATTTCCTGCTGCTATCCCCTAAAAATGCACTCACTGAATTCTGTAGCTTCAGTGAGAAACAGCTACAAAAATGCTGGCAACTGAATGAGTGGTAAATATACTTGCTCCTGACATGAGCTGGAGTCTGAAGAAAGTTTCAGTAATATCTTAAATATGCTGTAGCTTACACTTCTCCACTGTTTGCCCTTATATTTTTTATAGACATTCTAAAAATCCTATTTTTGTTAAATGTCTTTATCACACCTAGTGTTAATTTTGGCCCTAAATTACTTGCCAGTAGGAAACCTTCATATCCAAAATTATCAGCAAAGGCTGTAGAGTAAATGTAGAGACTCCAACAAAGAGTTTTCCCTTTTATTTTGTAAAAGCATGTGTGTTGTTGTGGGCATATGACATCAATGAGACTTTAAATTTGATTCTATGCAAATTTAATTATCAGTCCTTTCTGGTGTGATAGATTAATTTTGATGTCATAGCCTTAATTCCCTGTACATAGTATTCTTGTCTACATGGGGAGGCAGTATGGACTGTAATGGGATTAATATGGACTTTCCATTGTAAAAGAATTGTTAATTCTCTGTATGGGTGCATAAAGCAGAAAGAAACTCAGCTGGGTTAAGCCCACAGGCTCATGTATCAAACCCTGTGGTCTTCACCTGCCTGACTCTTTCTAGTGTTCATGTACATAATAAAGTCAAAGCAAAATCTGACTTTTGCTCACAATCAATTTGAACATTAATTGTACATGAATGCAATCTTCTAATTATTTCTTTTGTGACTGGAGAGATTAGCTTTTAAGGCATACATGAAGAGTGATTAGAAAATTAAACAAAATGGGGCATATGCCAGTGGAGGGAAATTGTAAATTAGGTATTTCTCTTGCCAAGCTTCACTCTTCTTTGGTTCATGAGGTTAATGACTATATGCTAGAGATTTGCTTCGGGTTACCAAAACTGCAGGCAAAAGCCTTGAGTGAAAGAAGGGTCAGAAAAGGAATCCTCTTCAAGCAAAACTGCTCTTTTATTTCAATCAATGCCAGAGGAGACATTTTTGCTCAGTGGTTGGAATATATTATCCTTTTCAAAAGGCCAGTTGAAAGAGATTCAATAGGTAAGCTAATTTTAAATCAAAAGCTGTGTGATAATACATTAATCTCTCCTTGTCTGACACTATCCACCCAAGAGACAGGAAAATACACAGGCTTGCGCTGACCCAATATAAGGAATGTGATCTAACTGCACAAGTTGAAAGGAGGGAGAACACCAGAATGTGCCTGAGGGCAAGATCGTGAAGGAGAGCTGTGGAGAAATCGAAATTTTGAGTCACTCCTAAGTCACATAAAGCAATAACAGATGTATTTCAAACAAAGATGCAGTAAAAAGGAGCACCATGAGTATGCATGCCTTCGTATTTTTAGAATCAGCCTTCCTCAGACAGTACTTTCCTTACTGACTGAAATTAATTTCTTTGTGTCTATATTTTTTCCTCTCACCCTTAGTTAGGGAAATGGTGTGAACCCTGTGTGAGTTGTTCATGGCCATCCCCGTTGCATGGTTGGGAATTGGTCTTGAAGGAGAGTTGCTTGTTGTTTCTCACTTTTCAGGTGGGTCTTAGTGATGCACAAAGTTCCAAGGCTTATGGACCATGGCATACCCTGTTTGCCTTCTCTGGACACAACCTGCCCTGTGCATGTCTCAAACATTACTGGTGCTCTGCGCCTGCCAGTTGAATAAAACACACTATGGGACAGCATCTTGTTTCTCCAAACTGATCAATGCCTTTGGCTTCTTTACTTTTAAGCCAAATGAAAACCATGCAGGTCTGCTGAAGTTTCACTTCTGGTTGTGATGTGTTAATCATCAGTGATGTGTCTCACTGGCTTCTCTTGAATCCACAGCTCACAGAAGTGTCTTAGCATCTTCCGAGTGCCTTACTCTGCCTGCTGGTAAAAGGGATGTGAAATATATATTGTTTTAAAACATACAATATTCCCTTCTTGTTTCCTGAAAATAAATTAGATTTTTCTCCTGAATTTTAGCTGAATTTTAGACTACCCTTATGATGGAAGCACTTGTATTTTTTTTTTTATCTTGCCTTTCTGGCATCCAGATGGAGAGGTGGGAAGGGCAGCTGTGAAGATGAGGTTAATGCACTGCTGTTGCTCTGAAGGGAGGATCAAGGACATGGTTTAGGAAGTGGAAGACAGATGAATTATGGAATTCTACATCTGCTTTGTTTTGTTAAACTACAATTTGTATGTGGCATTGGACACATTGTTTCTCATTCCTTGTCAGTTATTCCTAATGTGGGAACGAATGTGTAGGAGCCCCTTCCCTGGAGGTGTGTCAGATAAATAGGAAATTTCTCTCTGGACAGATCTTTCTATATTATTTTAAAAATGGCAGCTGTCTTGTTTTGGTCCTGGTTTTGATGACTATCTCTGCAGCTCAAGTTCAGCCACATTTGAAAAGCAGAATAGTAATCCCAAATTAAAATGCAGGCATTGCAAAACACTCAGTGTGTTTTTGACTCAATCATGTTACATCTCAAATCTCCAATGCAGCTTTTCTTCTAAGGCCCTGACTTGCTTTTGTATGAAAGATGAAACAATGAAGCTATTACAGAAATGGATCACCTGTGAAACGGTTTCCAGAAAACATCATCTAAGAAAATGCTTAATGCAATCAACTGGATTGTTTTAACTTTTGAAAACATATTATCTCTTACTAATGCCTTTAGTACACTGGATTTTTTTTCTGCATCTATTTACATAATATAAAAATAAGAAACTCTTTATTCCAAAAAGCAGTCATTAGACTTGTTGTCTTAATTTGAGCAATAATTAGTAGTCATAATCAAATGTTTAAGGCATATACCCAACTTCTTAATGTCACCTGGCAAGAACTAGGATGAAATCCTGTCCAAGGTGCAATACGTTTCTAAAGATATATAGCATGTAAAAGGCAGTGCTATTATATAGCATTAATCAAAACGTCACCAGTTCCTGAAATGGGCTTCTATCAGGGAGCGTATATTGGTGTTCTGGCTGATAATGGCCTTGCTAATTTACGACAGACTACCATGTCGGTAATAATAAAAAATCTTCTCCTTCTGCTCTTTAGATATTTTCCCATTGACGCATGTCATTTTTTAAACAGGATAAAACAGTTCTGTCATAACATATAGTATCTCTGTTCTGTAAATGCAGAGTATGCTGTTATATAGAAGGAAAATGTTATACTCTGCTGTGTAGGCAAGATAATATAAATAGCTTTGTATTGTGTTTATTCTTGGGGAACGGAATAATTTACCCAGTCAACTCTTTGCCTCCTTTGCTTTGAAAGAGTCTTTTTAGTGAAACACACATAAGGTGTAGTTCATTTAAAATTGAGTTTCCAACTTTGGGAGTGCACAAGGTTTAGTTTCAGGTCAGTAAACTAATCTGTTGCTAAAATCACCATTTTGCAAATCACAAATAACAGATTACAGTAATGGCTTCTTGGCAGTGAATCTCTTGAAAGAATTCTTTGTTTGAAATCTTAAGCTATACCTTGTTCTCAGTTTAGAATTTCCCATTTTATGAGTGGAGCCTTTTTTATCAGGGAAAAAATTGCAAGAAACCCTTTGAATTGTCTGTTTCCAAAACTATAATTCATTATGCCTAAGCAGAAGTTATTTAGTACAGCTTATTCCTAGCAGGTTCTACTGCTTGTAATTTGAGTGCTAGATTTCTCTGTAGATTTTAAGAAACAGAGTGTACTAGTTTTGCAAAGTCAATAACTAGGTATCACACAATATATGGAAATTCTCATTTATATACTCACACTGTGTATATTTGCAGCATGCAAGGAGAACAATTTCCATCCCTGTTGAACACTGTAAGATGCTTAGAAGAGGCTAAGATATAAACTATTGATCTATTTAACCTGTTTTAAAGAAAAGGCAAAGGGTAATTCCTGAGAATTCTTGCAAAAAAAATCTTGTGTAGCTTTTGAAGACTGTTTCAGTGCTGGGGAGAGTGCAGTGGAATAAACAGCTCCTGCTTCCTGTGAAAATGTAGACCAGCTCAGAAATTTCAGGGTGCTCAAACACTTTGCTCTCTGCTTTCAGGTTAAAAATGTCCCAGTTCATGCCAACTTCTGGTCTAGTTTTAGGAGATCAAAAATACTCTTAATACTGAAAAAGGATAGCAGAAAGTGTTTTTACGTTGAATACTCTTGAACACAGATGTGTTGTGCCTTACTACATACATATAATGTTACAATGTGTGAAGATGAGGCACAGTGAAGTGAAAAGATTCGCAGTAGGTGAAAAATTGAAGGAACCATTACGATTTTGAATGAATAACTGTCCAAAATACAGTGCCGTTTTTCTGTCTGCCTACCTCTCTGTTGTGTTTGCTATCAGTGCGGCGTTATGAAGCTTTTTGAAAGTCATCAGAAATTTTAGGATGTTATTCTAATAAACTAATCTAAAGAAGTCAGGGTTTCTTCAAATTTTCCTTCTGTTCAGAGCTCTTTAAAGTAATATTGAATGCTTTGGGAAATTGTCCCTTTGAAATAGTAAATACCAACATTTCTTGTGTACCATGTTGGGCATTTGACCCATATCTTGAATCATTACATTAAACCCCTGATAACTATAATTTTTTAATCTAATGGTGCTGTAATTTCTAACTCCAGCATTGGAAAGGGCCTTGTCACGGTGATCCAATAAATCTCACGCCCTGCAGGACATTTAGGCTATCCATGGTAGGTGGAAGCCAGCAGACTCATGCTTAACCTAGCCTGTAAGGTCCCTAAGTTTATTGGCATTATTAATGCATATTTGAATTCAAGAAAGTAATTTAGAAACTCTTCAAACCCAAGTGGTACTGCATTTCTTGTTCTTGTACAACAAAAGTTGTCTCCTGAGCCTGAAGAAACTCTTTTGTGAGGAAAGGTCCACTGAAACTGATGTGATACTGATAGAGAAGGGGGTGGAGATGTTGATTTTTTTAAGCCTTTTCTGGGATAAAATAATGTAGGCAAATATTAAACTTCTCTTGTTGCAATTATAGGTTGTGGTAGATTACCTATGCAAGAGTAAAGGTGATATTCCTGCAATGCTTCTTGTCCCTATTTTGTTCCTAAAGTAGTATTTACTACAGTCTGAGATGCTTTAGTGATTGCTTTGGTCTTTATATACATGTATAAAATCATCCTTTTTTTCATCTTTATAAATATTACCATCTTTTTTTCATCTTTATACATAAGGGACACCCACAATTATGCATTGCCTTTATGGTATGTTGCTTACAGTCAGCAAGAGACACTGTTTTTATGAGTCCCTGAAGGTATCAGCATGAGGAAAAGAAATATTTTCTACAGCTATTACAGAAAGTGGTTCATGCTACCATTTTTGGTAATACACACAGACAGACATATATTTATGTGTAATCATAACTTGAGTGAAATTCCATCATACAAGAAATGTGATGCTGGATCATTATTCACAGCGGTCCAGCAGACAAAGACTTCTGAAACTGGGTAGTTCAAGCAACTGCTGAGTGTTCTCACTGTCTAAACTACAACTCCCTAATCTCCTGTTACCAGTGTAAGAACTATCCTCACCAGCATTTCTGGTACATACTAAATTTCAGTATGAAAACTTAATGATATTCTGTGTAAGTACTATGGCCAAAAAATGCCTGTGAATTTGTGGAACATTCTTCTTTAGCACAAAAATTCTCATATAATAATCCTATATAAATGGAAGGCTGTTACTGCCCATGAAAGAAAATAGTTGAGAAGACTTGAGTATAAAAACCAGCAGATTAAGTTTAAAGCTGTTTTAATTACGAAGTAGAAAGCATAATGAAAGGAATTTGGTGTAAATGCTGTAGATTTCAAAGACAACATTATCTTCCAGTAAGCTGTTTCTAAAATGTAGTTAATAATGCCATCAAACTTGTTCTGGCAAAAAAATGGTCATTGAGTAATGTCATTTATTAAGAAGCTCCTGGAAAGTAGCATTGAACTGATTTCCCTCAGAGCAGTGGAGAAGAGGCTTGGAGGGCTTTAGCAAGGCTGGGTGGTGGAATGTTTCTGCTGGGAAAGGAGCCCTGACACACTGACCACTGCTTGGGTTGTAGTGCCTAGGGGGCTTGACTGCTGTTCTGGCTTGGCTTTACACTTGCCAGGTAATGAGTTGTTGGGTGGAGGGGCATGTGGGCAGTTCAGGGAAAAGGGATCAGGATGATTTTACTCATGTGAGAATCCAATCATGAAATTGCGCTCCTTCCTCTACTTTGTAAATCTTCATTTATTTTCACCATGCTGCACGTTCTAGCTCTTTATTCAGTGTGCTGCATGGGTCATTTTTTTCTTTGGCAGATGCACAGTTAACCTCACCTCTAGCAAAACAGCAAGAATGAACTAAGAGCTTTCCCTTCCTCACTGAATTCCCAACACTGGGCTATTGCTTATGCAAGAGGAGTAAGGAAAGCATCACTGCTGCCTCTCCCACTCTTTGTATTTCATTATGAAACCATGAGAATGAACCTGACACATTCTTGGGCACACAGGGAGCAGGTCTGTGCCTTTGCAGGAGACTGCTGTAATTGGTAGACTCTGTCATTTGAGAGCTCCTCGCGAGATGGGAGCTGCAGCGTGACAAGGATTGACACCATTTTCAGTGTTCTTCTGTTGGTGACATTTTAGCAGTTATATGAGCAATCTGAAGGCTTCAGACCATTTCTTGCTCCGTTTGTAGTGTCAGTGGAATAAAGAAATCTGCCCATTTCCAGAGCAGGGTACCCTGAATGCTCTTTGTGCTCTGTAATGCAGTCTTTGGGAATGAGGGAACAAATCCAATAAAAGATGTGTACATCTTTTATCTGAATTTCCAAAGGAAGCAATGCATGGCCCTGCAGTTTGTTTTGATTTCTCTTTGCTGTATCCTGCAGCTACTGATGAACCTTCAGTTCATTGCAGGTTAAAAGAATGCGGAAGAAATTGCCTTAATGTAAAATACATTGATTCACAGTGCAAGAATAAAATGCACAATAAGAAAGCACTGAAACTTTGTTTCTCTCTTCAGAAAAGCATTATGTACAGAGGGGAGGACTCAGATCAGTGCTTAGAAAAAGGAATTCATGGTAAACAAAAGTAAGTTATACTAAATCTCTTCAGAAAGGAATACACAGAGGTTTCACACTATGAGTGCGTTGCAGTGTTTCATCTCCGGATGAACAGGGTGCCCAAAGACAAAAGGAAAGATCAAATCCACTTTAAAAGGAATAGAAGATGAATGGCCCACTTGCAGTCCTTTTACTTTAAAATATTCAAGCCCATATTTTATTTTTTTTTCCAAGAATGGTGTCAGTGGGAGAAACCAGGAGTATCTTAGCCAAGCCTATGAAATAGCCTGATGGTTACAGCTGGAGCTACAGCTTCAACTCCATACAATCAAAAGGGAAGAACCCGGATTTCTTATTCTGTGAAAGCACACAAACCATTGGCAATGGGAAATAGCACTGACCGATGTTGTCTGTGACAGATTTGATATCAAACATTAGAAGGTGAATATGCCTTCAGTTAGCAGCTAATTTGAGAGGTGAAGACTTTTTTCAACAAATAACCTAACTGACAAAAAGCACTCATTTTCACTAAGTTCCACAGTCTTCAGTGAAGGAGAGTAGACCCTCTTAGCTGGTGCAGCATTCCCTCTTGTAAAGGGTATGAAGCTAGGTACTAATCAAACTAATCCTCTGTGGTGTTATCCCTTGATAAGGAAGCCTGCAAGAGATCTGCATACTTCAGTATTTCAATTTGATTTTGAGGACTTCACACAGAGAGACGCAGCTCAGCCCTCTTTTTTTTAAAGAACCAGATCTCCTCTGTCTACCCGATTTGAACTTCTTTGATATGACTTGTGTGGAGTGGATAAGTTACTTGAATCTTGACACCTCAGAAGCTTATGTGGGGCAACAAAGTTCTGAAAGAGTCTGTTTTTGTAACTGGAATTTTGAGTGTGTTTTTCCCCCCTCTTCCTAACTCTCAGCTATGCAGTAGTGATGCAATTCTAGTTATTCTCTAACAGTATTTTTTTTTTTTCTGTAAGCAAAAAGAAGTCTTGTGAAACCTTGGAAGAATAGAAGATTGGTCACTTCTCCCTTGGCTGTAAGTGCCTTGTGCTGGATGGTTTCGAACCTTGTTTTGTTCTTAGTAGATCACTCCAAGACAATGGAGTACCTTCATGCCGATAAAGATCAGCTGGTGTTGTCTTTTCTGCTTAAGACATATGAAGTTTGACAGGACTTCTATATGTGGATCAATAGTGGACTATTAAGAAGATTGAAATATGGCCTAGAAGTGACAGCAACAGGTTGAGAATTGAAAATCTCTTTTCTACTCCTGGCTCTGCCTGTGGCTGGACAATTTACTTACTGTCTCATTGCCTTATTTCCATTACATGTAAAATGACTTTATTAGTGCTATTGCAACAAGACTGACTGTTAAGGTTATTCCTATGCCTGTGCAGTGCATAGAGAAATCATTTGCTGTTTAATGCCCGGCATTAGAGCAGCCCAGGCAGTAGAGCTTCCTGCCTGCAGTCAAACCAGGTACCACATCCAAAACCAGGGGCTGGCATTTTCTCTGTAGAAATTGCTGGTCTGCTCAGGGTAGGACAGTATATTTCCCTATGGCACGGCATTGAGAGGAAAATGTTGGATGGAGATGTACAGGATGTTAATAAGGGTATAAACACCTTCCTCTCTCCTCCAGATCAGTGTATATGGCATTTCATTTCCAGACAAAGCCACTCATATTTTTAGTGGATGCCAGTAGATGTAATGCTTAGTGGAGCTCAGATGATTTACAAACACTGAATATTTATTTGGCCACATATTTTCTTCAGCCTAATCCTAATTAAAAGGAAGGCAGTGGTTTGATTCTTTTTCCTCGCTGAATGCTGACTGATGCTGCAGAACCTATCTCTGATTTTATTGCTACTGGCCTTTTCTGCCAGCAACTCTTTCAGATAAATGCAAAGAATTTTTATTGACAGCTTATTTTAACAGATCTTATGATGAAGGATGTTTCTGTTGCAGAGGTAGAGAGCAGCTGTGAGATGGGTTTTACTGGCTATGATCCAATTTATCTAAGTTGTCCGTCTTGCTGTGATTCATCAAGTACTATAAAAAGTACTTGCGAAACGGGCGGGGAAAAAAACTCAACAATCCCATTTCTGAGGTAAAAGGCACTTTATGTCATGGTGTCATGTATTAAAGCAGGCCAAAAGGAGCAGACTCACCCTGGCAGTATTGGTTCTCTTTTACATCAAGCTGTACGTGGTGAAGTTCCCCTCAAAACCAGCAGATCAACTGCGGCATGGAGCTCAGGTGCCCATTTTGAAAAAGGCCTTTTGAAAAAGGCTGAAAACCAAAGGGAGCTTCCAGAACACCCGTCGTATGAAGGCAGTGCTGAGTTGACACGTGTCCTGTGCCTTCCAGCCCGGGAAATGTTCCAGCACGAGTTTGGGGCGGTTGCCCCGTTTTGCCCGGACCCCGGCGCTGCCGGGCGGGCTCAGGCCCACCAGCCATGTGTGAGGGGAGCGGCTCCGCCGCTTTCCCGCCTTTTTCCGTCCCCTCAGCGGCGTGGCGGGAAAGGCTGAGGTGATGGGAAGGCGCCTTGAGAGAAAGCGTGGATTTGCTTTCAGGACAGATAGAGAGGAGCAGAAATAGGTGTTTTGGAAGCCCCAGCCTCTGTGAGTATGTGTGTTTTGAAGGTGTTGTGGTGTTTTAGGCAAAAATAATCAAAAGAAGAAAAGTGTGGGGAGTAACAGTTTGATGTACAGTGCACATGTTATATGTTTTATATAAAAGCATGATTGTTATATCATGCCTATTTAATTTCTCAGGGGGTTTGAATTCCATATGGGTGGATGCTGCCAATGTTTATGAACTGTGCATATTTTCTAATGGCTCATTTCTCAGTGAGTTGAAAACCTGTAATTTAATATTTCCAAAGGAAGCAACCCAAGGCCTACTGGCATCATGAAAAATGTGAACTTATGAGGGCTTCATTGCAATCTCTAAACAGTTAAATCTGGTCTTTGCTTTCTAGCTGGGGAACATTCCTCTATTGAGGGGAAAATCCCAGATTAATGTTGGTTAAATTAAAATTGTTTGCAATAACAATAGAATGGGTGACTTTAAATAATTTTTTTCTAATATCTGCTGTTTTTTTTAATGCTTCAAAAGTCAGAGTTCCTCTTCTTGTTATTTGATTTAATATTTTTTTGTTCATCTCCATTTTGCCTAGGTAGGAATCGGGAAAGAAAATAGGCTTTAAAAGAATTTCAAAAATTTTAAAATATTTATCTTTTCAGATTTTACTTTAATCCTAATTTCTCATTTTAGATGTTAATTCAAAATGTATTCATTTTACTTTAAATAGTTTTAGTCTTTAGTGACTTGTTATGAAGAAATATTTATCAAATAAAATAACACTTCTCTTATTATTTTCTAAAAATTCAGCATGAACATCTGAAAAATTGCTTCTGTTTTTTTCTACATCATTGACCCAAAAGCTACGCCCTTCCCATGGCAGTATCAGATGTCCCAATATAAAGTGAAAACTGAGAATGTTATGAAGCTTTAAAAAAGGATGTACGGAAAGCCCAGTTAGCAACCAGAACTGTAATTTCTTTTAGATTACATTTTAAACTCGTATCTTCTGGAATGCTTTAACTCCGTACATAGGATTTGGAAGTTAACACCAGTGATTAACATTTGTGCTGGTTTTGTTCTTCCAATTTTAGTGGCTTTTGGAAAGAAATAAGATGGATAATTTCTGGTAGAAATGGGAATAAAATAATTTTAAAGTCTAAGGTTCTCATTCACTTGTAGAGACTTCTGTTCACATTATTCTCTTGGGTTTGGCTAGGGGAGTTTTTGGGGTTTGCTTGTTTGGTTTTCTGTAGTTTTTTTCCTAAAAACTGCAAAACCCTAGCAGAACATGAAGAGTAGGTCGAGTTTCAGTCCTTTCTTTAATCTCTCAGTTATGCATCGTTCATTATTTTAGTAATTTTGGGTATTTTCTTGTCATCCGTAATTAACTATGATTTTGTTTATTTTTTAAATTTAGAGAGACTTGTTGCCTGGAGATAGTCTACTGCTTAAAGGTGCTTTACTACATTTGATTCTTTTCAGTTTGTTGTGGGTAAGCTAAAGCAGATAATTGGGAATGTACTCAAATTATGAAATCATAGTGAGAGCTTCTGATTAGTAACATGTAAGAAATAATATATTCAGGAGAGAGAGGTACTAAGAGTCACTATTTTATTTGTTGCTTGAAAATAATGAAGCTATTTTCTCTGCGGAGGCAGAAATTCTTCCTAAGTTGAGAAGTGGGACCTGACTTAGTGTCCTTGAAAGATTTGTAAACTGGGGAAAGAAGCAATTGTCCTTTTTAAATATTTGGAGAGATGACCCTGGCATTTGCAAGGTTTGTGAAGAAGTTGCTTAAGCATTGCTGTATGACTGATTAATCCTCCAATTAATAACATTCATACTGAAATGGCTTCTTATATTAGTAATGGCATCAAATGACCTTGACATATTTATGCATAAAACAACTTACTATATATAGCAATGATATTAAGCAGTTTTTGTAATTTGCAATTAAATAGCTTAAAGAGGCTTGTACCCTTACTGACTGTTTAAGCATCAAAGATATTCTAAAGCGTGTTTTCCCACTTTCAGCAGTTATCCTTGAACTTACATGTAAAGACAGCTTGTAAAACAGGGTAGGCTTTAATTAAAATATTCCTAGAATTCTCTGAGCTAGACTTAAATAAAAGTTTACTATGGAGGGAAAAAAGACATTTCTAGCTTGTGTTGGGTCTTGAAAAATCATGTATGACACATTGATTTCTGTAATTGTCATTGAGTAAAAGTGTCATCTGAAAGCTTTCTGTATGTACAGAAAATATATTAGAAAGGTCTTTTATTAGTGTATGGAAACAAAATTTTTTTAGGAACCCGTACTTCATGGGAGAAAACTGCAATAAAAGTAGAATGTCCTTGAAAGTGTTTTTTTGAAATTTGTTAAGAATACAGACAAGTTTTAAAATGTAATCCTCAAAGCATTCATTATATGAACAGTTTAGTTGGCCTGTTTCTGTTGGTGCTGATGTTTGTACCCTGTGTGACAAAATGCATAATGTAGGTATTAGCAGCAGAATGTGGAACTAAGCAAGTGGAAAACATTGAGAGAAGAAAAAAACCTTACAAATAGCACTTAGTGGAGGGATAAATTGACAGTACTTTTATTCTTTAGTACTTGAATTTTGCTAGAAAGAAAAGTGCAGCTAGAATGTAGCTAAGTATATCATAAATGGTAACATGTCAATGTGAAAGCTTTTCTTTTTCCTCTGGAGTGGGGATTTAAGTCACTCACAATCTTCCTTCCACTCACTTGGCTATGAAACACTGCAATTCCTCAAAATCAGGTCCACAGTTCAGCCTGACTCCTGGAAAGAGGACTACACTGGTTGTTAAATTAGGCTTCAATTCAGGTAGGTTATCCATGTGGTTCCAGGTCCTGGTTAGTTGCCCTCAGGATTCAGTTTGTTTGGCTGGGATAACAGAGCTCTGTCTGTTCACTGATGAAAACATAGCATTTTTTAACACCCTCAAGTGTTGGTTTAGTTTTGTTTTGAATGAAAATTTAATGGAAACGAAGGTGTGAGAAATAGGGATTTCCTCCTGGTACTGACCATCTTTCAATAGAACTCTGAGATTCTGATAAATGTCACACTTCCCATCCTTTATTTGTCCACCCCTGCAGTATCTGTAATGAGTTGCTTACAGTCATGCTCCATTCAGACCATATATTACACTCCGTGTTCCATCAGACAGGTTCAGAGTTACTCTCATAACTCCAAGATTTTTTCTTTAATATACTGAAATTCTACAAAGTATGCATTCTCCTGGGAAGTGAACTCCCAGGGGTGAACATATTTCTTTCAGGTTAGGGGATTACAAATTTACCAGAAGTACATTTTGTTTCTTTGTCTGGTTGCTTAATTATAGGAGCTTAAGACTGTTTAGATGAGCTACAGTTCCAGCTTTCACATGTCAACATTTAAATTATTCTTCTCTCAAGTAAATTTTTTCTTAATCTCCTTTTTCTGTTCCATATTCTTAATGTATCCTTTCATGATGGTAGAAACCTCACCATTTTTTCCTCTGCATAGTCTGTTTTCTCACCTTAGAATTTCATTGTCTCTTAATGCATAGTTTGGACTGGTTTCATAAAAGTGAAAAATAATGCATGGATCATTAATAGAGTTTTTCCCTCCCTTACCATTTTGGGAATTTTTTTTTTATTTGTTTGTTTTGTTGGGTTTTTTTATCTAATTAAATGATATGCCCATTCACTCATGGTAAACTTAGACAGGTATGCACGCAGACAGAATGGAAGTGTTGAATAACACTGCTGATAAAATATGCAAGAATCAATGCAAGTGACAGATAATACTTTTTAAAAAATTGACTGACTGGTAAAAGCAAGCAAATCTTTCCTTCTCTGTGAAGTCTCAAAATACAAAATAGTAGAATAAATATATGGTATTGGCTAATACACACCTAACTGGGCAATGTAAAAAGGTGTGAGCTGGGGTCTTAGGTGTCTTTGACTTCAAAAGCACAATTCTCTTCTTCTATTTCCCATCTGAAATTGTAAAGAAAAATATATGCTTGCCTACCAAAATGCTTATAGAATTAAGTAGCATTTGTATTATTATTTTCACAATACAAAAACCTATTTTAGGCGCAAATATTATTGCTGCTTTATATTACCTTGTGATTCTTACTGTTTTCCATACTTCGGTACCTCTGAGGATAGGAGTATACAAAAATACAGCTCCTGTCACATACTGGAATTTGTCTGTGTATCTGCTCACAGCATTGCAAGAGGCAAAAACACTTTATTTTTAGCATTGGCATAATTTGGCATTGTCACAGGAAGCAGCATCGTTAATATTCACTTGGATAAATTGTTGTGATCTGAAGTTATTTTGCTAGGATTCAAATGCCTGTTTATTGCATAATTCGAATGTTTGACTGTGGCAAATATGCTGCTGTGCCGATAGGTTTCCTGTGTTGCCAGAGGAGGAGGCACAAACATCGCCCACCTGCTCAGCGGCTGCCGGTCTCAGGAGGGTCTGCAGTCCCACATTCACACAGAGCTTTTACTGCTGGGCTCATGCACAAGCAGTAACCTGTGCACAAGCAGAGAAGGAAGGCAGAGGGAATACAACAAAATATGTGGTTATGGTTTTGGTAGCTTTTCTGGTTCTTCTTTTATGAATTCTTCAGCAACTCAAATGACTGATGTACTGGGTGAATATCCAAATATGCATGTGCCAGTTCTTCTCTTCTCTGATGGTCTGTTTTGTATCATATTCACCAGCTTATCAGGAGCTGTGGGCCAATGTATGAAGGAACTGTTACTTCTTCTGCCCAAGGAACTTTTTTTGTCTAACCAGGAAGACATGTTGCCTGTTTTGTCTTAGGTTACACACATAATTTTTCTTTTCCCTTCTGTTTGGCCACTGACATGATCTTTGTTCACAGAACAAGGAACACAGGGTATCTTCATGTCTGTAAACAAGAAGTTCACATCCTTCCCTCTCACACTGGGAGGAAAATTCTGGTAGCTGGTACAGATAAGTTTCATCTTAAATACCAGCCCTTGTCTCTTGTTGGTTCCTGGAGCACACATGACTGTGTGCTGAGTTTTTGTCCCTTTCATTTCCCTAGGAGCTAGTTCATAAAGTACTTTGAAGACCGGCAGAATGACTGTGGGTCTGGAGAGTTCACTCTCTAGTGTGTGATCGTGGTGATCAGGTTCAAGCAGAGAAGAGATCAATGTTGTGATTGAGTCAATGTAGATGTTGCTTTGTTTTGTTTCTTTTTACCATCAAAAAGGATTTTTCAATACATAATCATGCATCATCTCCCTCTAAAGCCTTGGAGGACGATTTAGGTCCCGGTAGCCCCTGTGATTTTAGCAGTTTTCTGAGAACATATTGGTTAATAGGAAATGATTGGAGTTGATTTCCCTCAGTGTAACAAGCTGTTTGCCATGCACTTGTAGGAAAGGCAAGGTTTGATGGGAAATTCAACAAAATGGAGATAGGAAGGTGCAAACAGCTTAACTATAACATCATTTTTACCAAATATTGTCCACTAGTTATAAGGACACTTGTTTTGCCATTGAGATGCCTAAGAATGCAGTATATATGCAGATAGGTGGGTGGGACAACTGGGACTGCAGAGAACAGAGCTCCTCTTCTGTAAAACATCTTGTTTATTATTATGCAGATATTCTAATCTGAGGGCATCCAGAGGTTGCTTTAGCCGTGATGAAATGCAGGAAAAAGAAAAGATTTCTCTGTGTTGAGAGTTTGATTCTTCTGTTGCCCTTGTTCTGAAAAAACACAAAATGCTTGGCATATTTTTATTTGCCATTTAAACAGCATGTACCTAAGGTTAAGTATGCAATTAGGTCTCCTCTAATAAATGTGCCCTTTGTCAACACATCCTTTTACTCTCTGGAATCTAATACAAGGATGTATTTTCCCAAAATTTGTGCTAAATGGCCTTTAGCAGTTCAATAGATGAAATGCTGCTGCCTCCTCTGCTGTATTCAAAGCCATTAAACACAGTGTACTCAGAGAATTGCCGGCTCTGTGGCTGTTTAGACCCTCAAAAGCACAACCTCTTACTAGAATTTCTGTGTTATTCATGCACTTTCTGCAAGACAAATGTACAAAGGGGATAATAGGCTGGATCTCCTGCTTTCAGGAAAGCCAGGAATGAGATTCCTTGCCAGGGTGAAATACTGAAAAGTATATACTTGTTTGCACAAGCAGCAGTGCTGGCTCCAGCTCTCTGTGTTACAGTTTCTCTCCATCTCTAACCTGTTTGTAATGCAGCTTTTACTGTAGTTTCTAGGTCTTGCAATCAAAATCCACCTTAATTTTCCATCATTCATCTCCAATATTGTTAAACTGTCTTCTGATTTTGACCTCCTGGATATTTTAAGGCCAATTTGCTACTAGGATTCTGTTTTGTCACTCAGAATCTGCTGTTTTGCTCCAATTTGCAGTTGAATAAGACACCATATAATAACGCCAGTATTTGCATTCAGTGTGTGCATTCTGTGAAGTCCCTGACACCTGATACATGCTATGTGCAAGACTGGGTGCTCCCGTGGCTTGCTGCGTGCTAAAGACCAAGTACTGCTTTTTTACCTCTGATTTAATATTTTATCTAATGCCTGTATGCTTTCAGCCACAGCATTTCCAGTTTGTTGTTTATTAGAATTGTGGCATGTGTCATTTGATAGTGATATGCTCCAAGGTACTGTATGTGAAATTCTCTTGTTGATTACACACTCTAAACTTAATTTTCTTGTATCTTTTCATCTGTTTCCTTAGAACACCTCTGGAACAGTCTTACTAAAAATTAGTAGGAGTTTCTTTGTGACATTTTGGCTTTTACTTTGTTTAGCTTAGCTGGGTACTAGAGAAAGCAAAGTGCAAATGTGCATTTCTGGAATCACTGACAGTGATGTGAATTGGTCTTAAACAGAAGATGCACATACAAGTTCAGCTGCTTTTAATGCTGATATTAAGGGTCAATATCTAGGTTAGGGACTAGGTAGAACATCACCATGAAATAAATTGCAAAAGAGACAAGTGCACCTTAGTTGTTTCACGAAAAGAAGAAAGTCTTTGAGAAAAAGCATATAAGGTTAGTGTAGTTGATACCATTCCTGAACACTAATTATAGATAATTAGTCCCTTGAATATTTAGCTTTGAGGTAATTAACGAAAAGGTCCTGTTCATTTGCAAGGCAGGTAAAGAGTCTGAAGCAAATTGGGCATGTCCTCATAGAGTCTGTCTCTGAGAGCAGTGAAAAGGTCGTGCTCTGATTGCTAATCCAAACAGCAATCCTTGCAGGCAAAGGGTCTAGACTCTGACTTGGTTCTTTTGAAGAAATTCATCTTCTGAGCTGATGCCTCATGACTGAAGATAGCAAAGCACTAGATCTTAAAGATAGATAAGACCCTGCTGTGCTCTTGCATGAGGTTATGATTCCCTAGCTGCACTCAATTCATTATAGCCCGGAGAAAGGGAAAGCAGTGTGACAGAGCATGGCATCTTTCTAAACAACTACATCAGTAGGAACCCCCTGCAGAATTTTAAGTCATTCATCATCTTCCCACCCTCACATCCCTCCTTGCTGTGCTGATAAAATACTTTGCATCCATTATTAAAACACATCTTTCTGTATTAGAATGGCCCTGCAGCCAAAGCTGTTCTCTGCTTTATTTTGTGAGGCCAGAAACTACACAAACTTCTAATTTAATGTGTTTTCTGACAGTCTGACGTTGTTAGACTGCTCTCGGCAGCTAACTTTCTTTTTTCCATTGTTCTCATGAATCAAAAATGTGCAAGTTAAAATGAGGTGACATATTTGTGTTTGTTTTGCATAAAATTGAATGGAAAGACTTAGCACAAACTTCATTAGAAGGAAACACGAGCCTGTAGTAATGGATGACCAAAGCAAACCACGCAGTGTTCCTTCTAACCCAGTGTGAGTTCCAGACTTGCTAAAATGTCCTGCCATGTTGATTCTGGCATAGAACAGCACCCTAAAGATGTCTTACCTTAGATTAGTTTCTCTTGAGACTGGGTGCTATTTAAAGGGAGTACAATGCACAAGATTTATTTAGGTTTTGTGTGAATCTAAACAGAGTGGGCTGTGATGTAGGACCATCTGTCTAAAAGAGAAATAAGATTACATTAGAGGAGTCATATGATTTTTGAGTCTTATTGGAGGCTTCTGATATGGAACAATGTAGTAATTAGTATAAAAAGGAATAAATTGAAAGGGAAGGAGTATGAACAAGGTCCTCAAGAACTAACTCAGAATTTTCTCATGTAAAAGGCTTGTTTACATAGAGGGTTTTCTTGTTTCTGAAACAACAAAGACAAGACCAAAAGGCAAATCTTCTAATATTGCTGAATTCTTCCTTGGAATGGCATTTGCCTGTGACAACAGGTGTAGTTGTACCCCGTTGAAGTGGTATTCTTAGAGGATTGACAAGCACTGAAGGAATGACTTTGAGTTCTTTGCTTTGGCATGTTTTTTAACTCTCAGTAGCTCTCCATAGCTTCTTTTTGGGGCACTAGTTAAAGGACCATAGCAACCTACCATGAGCATAGTCAGCCTGGACTTTCTATACGCCTGATGCTGGCAGAGCTGCTTGCACTGGTATGATGATGTGCTTTGCTGGTGTAGGGTCTCTCCATCAGCCCTGTTTTTTGTTAAGTGTCAGGAAATCCTCTCACTGCTGCAAGACCTGAGAATTAACATGGTACAATTAAGTTTTTATTTACCCATTTAGAAATGTTTCCTTTTATACTCAGAAGGAAGGAACATGAGAGGTTTAGGAGTATGGATGCTTTTCAAAGGAGGTTTTGGAGGGTGGGGAGAGCGACGTTACTTGGTTGAAGTGTTGCAGGATAAATACCAGTGCCTTTTGGGTGTTTGAGTATAAAAGGATTTAAAACAGCTTGCTTTTTCAGTCAAAGAAAAGAACTAATGAAAGACAACAAGACTACCTACCAGTAAACTCTCAATGTTCTTTCACTAACAAATTTCCAAATCTTTTGTTGACACACTGCCACAAGGGTCTATCCTGCTGCTTTAAGTGTGTGGGGGATTTATAGAGGTAATTCCCATAACATCAAGAGGAATTTTGCATGCAAATCTTCCACAAGGAGATTTTATATGTATTTGAATGAGCTGTTTCATTTTATCTTAGCAGCAATCTACAGACTTGAATTTTCCTTAGTATTGTCTGACAGACCATGACAAAACACTTAATAGTGACACAATGGCTCCTTCACAGCTGTTACACTCTATTGTGCTGTGTGGCGTAATTGGGGAATGTTTTAATCTGTTGATGCTCCACTCAGAGTAAGGTGGATTATTGACGTGCTACACTTGCTGCAAGCTAAAAGTTGATCATCTCCAAATGTTCTGCAAGCTGCAACTCTATTACACATATGGTATAGAAAATTTAGTATAGCAGCTACTGATAGTAGGCAAAAATCTTGATGAGACATGTCCAGTGGGTGCTCTTACACACCAATACTCTCAAAGTGTGATCCTGTAAAGCTGTGTTTCATCATGGAGGTCTGCCAAAGACATGCTCCCCTGAATTTGAGCACTTGGCTAAAACAAATGTCAGTGTTACTTGGATGCTGAAGATCCTTGAATGTCTTATGCTGTGGAAATATGCCTTTCCCCTTGGTGATAATTTCATCCCTGTCTGATCTAAAGTCAGGCATCTGTGCTTTTTTGAATTGGAAGTCATCTTCAATGAATTAGAGTTATCTTTACAGATGAAGCTAAGTAAAGATTCATTTAGCCTAAAATGAACTGGGGGTCATCCTTGAGATCTGCTGTTCATTCAGCAAAATAGCAAGTTCCACCGCCTATACAATTTGTTCTAGGCACAGAACAAAATTTAAGTAGTGGAAGTCAGTGATGCTTCTAGTTATCATTATTAGCTTTCAACTTTGCATATTTAAATATAAATTTAAATTATGTATCTTTATATAGAAAGAAAATAATTAAGAATGCTATGATAAAAGAATGATGTTGAGTGTCCCAGAGCCCCAGATAACAATAGTATAGGGAGCTTGATACTTCATGAAATTTGAGAATGTGGGAGAAGGAGCCCTGGGACAGTTTTTCTCCTGGCCTATGTTGCACAAAACTGTTGATAAGTTGTGGGAGAAG
Organism: Pardalotus punctatus; assembly: GCA_013400915.1. Classification (NCBI taxonomy): domain Eukaryota; kingdom Metazoa; phylum Chordata; class Aves; order Passeriformes; family Pardalotidae; genus Pardalotus; species Pardalotus punctatus. Next base: position 177,283 of record VZTX01024065.1, on the reverse strand, counting down.
ACTTAAAGGAAGACCAGGACCTCTTATCCTGCTTTTGGCATTTTAGTGTGTCATTGCACTAGGAGAGGGTTTCAAAAGTCTCCAGGAAGGATGCAGGCAGTCGAGCAGTTAGAGAGAGCATTCTGTGAGGGTGGAAATAAGACATAAAAGCACAAGTTGTGTGACCATCTAGTTGGTGGCATAATTAACTTCTGGCATCGAATGTCTTTGGTAAATGATTAAACAGCACAGTGAAGAGGCAAGTGTATCTTTCTGGTGTGTATTTTCAGATTTGAATAATTCAATAATGTTGACATGAAAAATAAAAATACACAGTTTGTATGTCTCACACAGGTTTGGAAATTCTGATGTGCAGCAGCTTTCCAAAGAAGCATGTTAGAAATTGAGAAGCTTATTCAAAGCTTAGGCTGCCAGCTGAATCTGCAGTAGGCAGAAATTTCACAGGGACAGCTTGTTTTGCAAAGTATCCTGCTGCTGCTTTTTTTTTTTCCAGTGATGGAAATAACTGAGACTGGATTTCCCTCTGTGCTGCACCCCACCCCAGCCTACCTCCACCCCCATAGCTGAGCTTCAGATGGAAACAGAATATCCAAAGGAGGACAGAATTATGTATTCTCTTAGGGTAATAGTACTTACATGCCTAGTAAAAAAAAATGTGCACATGGTACACGTAAACAAATGCTGTCATATGTGAGCCTGCAGCATCGGGGTTTTTCCTGGCACTCAGAAATGAATTGTCACAAGCAATCAAAAGTGCCTTGTGTTCAGAGGAAACTGCGTATAGCGAGATATATGTACTTTACGCAGAACAGTACGTATAGAATTACAAAATCTTTTAGGTAGGAAAAGACCTTTAATATCATCTAGTCCAAACATAGATATATACTCAATACATAGAATAGAGAAATAGAGACAGTCTTCAGCTCCATGGAGTTCAGTCTGGGCCTTTTCCAACTCTGAAATCCTTGCTCTGCCACACTTACCCCACTCTCGGCACGTATCTTTGCTAAGGGTTTCCCTTCTCCCTGCCAGGGCTGTGCCCCTCTGAAAACACAATCTTTCCCTCTTCTCTAAGCACACACGAGTCTGGAGGTTAATAATACTCATCAGCCTTTCCTCCCCTCCAGGATCGCATCTAGCCTGAGTCAGCACCAATATTTGCTAAGTTAATTAGACTTTTTCTTTAATCTCAGAGTAATTTGAAGTAAGGTTTGGGTTTATTCTTGTAATATTTAAACATATGCGTGGGTTCTTGCTTCTTTCTTACAGTTCTTAGTTTTGCTGTTGTGAAGTCACCGGGTAAAAAATTGATTCTTCATTCAATTATTTGCCTATTTTATTTGATCCTCTTACAGATTTATGTATGGATCGTGCTATATTTTTAGAATGACTAAGTAGCTTTGTCTACCTGAGCCAGTGTAGGTACAATCCTGTGGAGCTACTTCGCAGCAGAAAAGTAGTTCTTGGAAATTGTGCATAAATCTTTTACAGTTTCTGTTTCATTTTGGTATCATCTTCACTGGGCTGATAAATAACTGTATAATAAGTCTGTAATTTCTCTAGCACTTCTTTACAAAGTTGCAATGTTGTCAAAATCACAAAAGAACATTATTTGTCAACTTATGTCACTCCCAGTGTAGCAGATAACAAAACTAAGATCTCTGTCAAAATGATTTTCAGATCATTTCCCAAAGATTACATCTTCAAAGTTTTCTTGCTGTTTGTTTTTCAACATTTTTATCTGTGTGATTGAAAGTGGAACATGTTTTTTCCTTGTCTCCTTGGAGACCTTGAAATTGAGATGCTTTGTATTTTAACCCATAACATAGGCAAAATTTAAGAAAAAAATAGCCTGTCCCTACTCTGCTCATGGCTCATAAGCCTACGCAGTTCTGTGGAAGTCTGACAGATGTAAGATTTAGGGAATTTTTTTCCCACCTTTTAAGTAGGTGATTTCATTACTATTATTATTACTATTATTATTATTATTATTATCAAATTATTGAATTATTATCAAGTTTATTTACTGGGAGTAGGTTGATTCAGATATAAACAGAACTTTAGGAATAACTAAATATGTAAGAGAAGGTTAATGGTATCAGAAAAAGACAGTTTCATCTCACCTACAATTCCATCTCCATTGCACATTTCCCAACCTCACCCAACTTTAGTTGGGGAAAAATCCTCTGGGTCCAAAGCTCTGCCTTGCTCCCAGATGCTTTAGTTCTCAGTCTAGTTTGAGTCTTAGTTGAATGGCTGACTTATATTTTCCATACATTAAGCTTAACACTGACCACTTTTTTTCTCTCTTTAATCAATGTCCTAATTTGCTCCGAGGTATAAGTCTAAGGTAATTGTCCTGCAAGTCCTTCTGAGCAGATCAGATTAAAAAAAAAAAAATCTTTATTATGTGATCAAGGTTTTGGATCAAGCATTTTGTCAAGGTATATGTATGTTTTAAGTAAAGTATTTCATGCCTCTGTCCGTGTGTACTGTCTGCCCTGCTCCCACCCCTTCATTCCCTCTTTTGAGGTGAACTTCTTCCCTGAAGGGTGAATTAGTTTGCTGACACTGTGCAAGAGGGGAGACCCTCCATCAGACACACAGTAGTCTTTCTGGAGTTATGACAATACTCCAACTTGTCATCATATACATGCAAAATTACATGATTGCTTCGATGGAACTGTAAAAAACCCCACTAATTTTGCTGGGACAGCCATTTCCAAAGGAGTTTATTAAATGGATGATAAGTACTTACAATTTTTTTTCCTAGTTGGGATTTATCTTTAAAATATTCTATCTTCTTAGCATCCTTATATTGTCATTCCTGTTAAGATTTTGTTTCTTCCTTTCTTTTGAGAAGATGTGCCAGCATTTTTGTAATGAAACTGGACAGAAAAGTTGACTCATAGGAAACAGGAGTTGTTCTCTCCTAAACAATGCTCAGACTTTGTTTGGCAACTTTACCCATTTCTTTCCTCTGCCACTTTGGACCTTTAATGAGGATAAAAGATACTCACTCTTGAGCAAGAGTTTCTTCTCTCTTGTGATGTCTAATTTCTATAGTATTGTCAAGATTGAAAAGCACTGTTTAAAAATAATCTGGGTCAATATTAGTATAATAACCATCTGTAAGGTTGTCAAGGAAGGCTTGGAATTTGATTTACTACTGAATATGTTAGATTATTTGTTAACAGAAACAACAATAATATGAACAATATGTGGCATAGTCCAACATCTGAGATATATATTTATAATATTTATAAAATAATTTGTGTATATAAAAATATTTTTCTTGGCAAATGGTAGGTACTCTATGTTTCCCTTTAGCAGTATATTCAGACCAATGAACATTTGTTTTCTCGCGTACAAAAATGCATCCAGGACTTTTAGACATATGTAGTCATAACCAAGGGAGAGAAAGATTGATGGCCATACTGGAAACACTGTAATTTTAACTTCTCATTTTAGAAGTAGAAACACTTGATGTGGGCAATTTTCAAAGCGTTGAGATGAATGCCATGTCTTAACATTCATAGGAAAGATCATTTGTTGATGATCTGTAACTCCCAGTTCCCTTTTGAAAATCTATCTCCTCGTGCTGTACAAGTAGAAATACTCACATGGGCATGTATGAGTGAAAGAGTGATTGATTCCAGTCTGTGCTTATTGCAGTTCATTATCTTTTGAAGATAACCAGAATACACTGTTCTGCAATATTCTCAGTTTGCAACAGAAATTAATGCTGTATTTTTATCATTAGAGAGTTGGGAATCAACTTCCATTGCAACCTTTGGCAGATCAGCTCACCGGGAGCTCTGGCAATGTGTGTGTGACACTGCATGAAACTGAGGAACTTGCTTTTATAAAATCTATTATGTTTTCAAGATGCTTGTAGAATGGTTATTGAAAACTAAAGCTTCACTCTTGGATTAAAGGTTAATTTTCTTGATTTTTATTATATTACTGCTTTAACTAAGATTACTTTATGTTAGAAATAGAGTGAAAGTCATTTTGTTCCATAGAAATTAATAATTGGGTGTGCTTTTTATTCTTTCTGATCCTATTATGCAGATTGAAAAAACAGGTTTAAATCAACTGCTAGATGTGTCCAATTAAAATATGTGCAAATCTGCTTAAATTAACACATTTACACTAATTAAGTATAATTTTATAAATATTCATGCTGCTTTTAACAGTCATTTGTTACTTAAAAAGAAAAGTAATATTTTCATGGAAAATATTTGTATGTAATGTTTGTGTTAATGATCATTGTACACTTTTGTTATTAACAGGATTTCTAATGTGGCAATATGGAAGCCTGAGTTATTAATTTTGCTTTCCTCTAAATTTTCCTAACTTCTTACTTGACAGTGGGTCTTGATTTGAAAGGGAAAATGATTAAAAATAATCTGCAGACTTTGGTAGCTTATTACTGCCTTCAGAGCCAAGTTAATCTTCCAGCTGCAGCTTGTGATTTAGAGTTATCTTCTAATATGAGTATGGAGATGGTCTAGGATAAAGCAGCATTAATATATCAGTGTTTTTCTGCAAAATACAATGTCATTGTTTACCTCAGCATGTCTAGTGTCTGCTTGAAAGAGCTGAGATTGTGATGAGAAGCTGGGTATGTTAGAGTGAAGTTGAGACGGGACAAAGTGAGAGTGAGGGAAGTTGATGTAGTTTAGGGTTTTTTTTTTTCGCATAATTCCAATCTATTTTAACTGGCAATGCATTAAATTACTTTTTTATGTTCCTTCTGGTGTGTCTGTGATGATAACTGGTAAGTGATCTTCCCGGCCTTTTATGAACTCATGAGCTTTTTTGTCTTATTTTCCTGCCCTGCCCTATGGAGGAAGGGGGAATGAGACAGTGGCTGGGTGGGGAGCTGGCAGCTGTCCCAAGTCTGCCCACTAAATATAAAGAAAATACAACCTAACATCCTGTTTGAAATAGATATAACTCCATAGGAAGCCAAACAAACAGATCTTCCTACAGAGGGCAATGAGATTTGATGTCAAACAGGTGTTCCATAGTACAGTAGTCAGTGTTAAGACTACCCAAGTTTGTATTTTTTAGTTCTTCATGTTCTGTCATTAAATCAATAGGAATAAATTGTCTTTAAAATTGCAAAGTCCATTTAAACCACAGGCTATGTTAAGATAATACTTTTGGTAATTACTTTAATTCAGTGATTTAGCATTTGCTGTTGTTGCATTTTTCTACCTGTTTTATAATTTTGGGCTGAAATGGAAGATGCTGGAAATACTGAGTTTTATCTCTAAGCAGTTATGAGTTTTGAGATATTGTTTGCCTGTAAATGCATATGGCATGGGAATTCTGAGACTAATTCTCTGTGTGTCTGCTCCTTTTCTGGCTTTGTGTGATTGGCCAAATGAAAGTGACCATCTTTAATACATGGTCAAGCAATTAGAATTTAGCAGTGAGAAATATTACTTCAGTACAGTGATTAAATTGTAGTCTTATATTTCAATTGATACAGTTTATGGATTTATGCTGTTCTTGAAAAAGCTTCCTTGATATTAGCCTTCAGATTATGAAAAGCTGAGACACAGTTGTGCTCCTTTTTTTCTCATATTAAGGAGAATAAATGGCCTGCTTACAATTTAACTTTTAATTGCCAAATTCTGAATAATATCCATTGTTTGGTTTTGGTTTTTGGGGTTTTGGTTGGTTGGTTGCTTGCTTTTGTTTCTTTTGTGAATTACCTTGTTTAATACTAGATGTGCCTGAAATTTTTTTTCTAGACTGTGTGGCTTTACAGGCTTGACTTTCCCCTTAACTCCTTATGGCCCTGGCATGCCAATGGACTAGATTCCTAAACTGGAAGTGAATTCAATTTCTCGTGCTTTATAAAAGCAGCTGAGTTGTGCACAGTCCACTCAGTAGTTTCATGTATTTTGTTAGCCACAGGAAATTTCTGCTGCAAACAGTGTAGCTATCCACATTTGTCTTGCCCTGAACTTGATGTCACTTAGTATGTTTTAGGCTCCAGCAGAGTGTTTTAGACAGGGTAAAGATATACTATTGGTTATTATCCATCTGCATGGATAGGTCTGTAAACAAACAGAAACAATGCTAACAGTGTGGGATCCCTAAAGAAGTTCATGATCTTTCTGGATCAGCTAGCAAATAATGCTTGCTTACAACTATGATGAGCAGGCTGTAAGTACAAACAAAAGCAAACTATATCTTAGGTGCCTGAGCCCTCTTTCTCCTTCCTGAGGCTGATTAAATAATGTAAATGCCTGCATATATACATAATAAGCATCTGCGTGGTCGGACTGCCAGAAACAAACACATTTATCATCATTGCTGGGGACTTGTTGTGTCGTGCAAATGTGTCATCTAAGTCCGATACAGCAGCAGCCCTGTGACAGATTTAACAAGATTAGATGACCTCCAAAAAGAGCTTTGCAAAACATTACAGATTAGTGCTATGCAAATTGACAAGTAGCATAGACAAAAAGCTTAATAATTACTACTTCTCCTTTTAAAACATTTTTCTCTTTTGGAGGTCAAACCAGGTTAATTTATAGAGTCTGAAAATGTCTGTTAGACACATTGTGGTCGTTTGTCAGAAAATGCAGGGGAAAAATACAAAACCCAAACAGGCTAAATTAGGAAAAGTGATCAGTGTAGATTATGTTGTTAGGTCTTCTCTGAGCCTCAAAGGTCAGGGTATTTCAGTTTACGATTGGACAAGCTCCAACAGAACCAGCACTCAGAGTTCGTGTGACCTGCTGGGTTAGAAAATCATTTAAAAGAACCAAAAAATCCCCAACAAACCATTGAAAAGTAATTGCTCCAGCAGTGATACACTCCTACATTGAAGGATTGCTACTGGATTATGTCAGAGACCTCTAATTTATGGGTCATAGTTCCCACAGCCCTGTCTCGTGATTGCTTTCTGACAGCGCAACTTTTCTCACCAGAGGACTTCATCCTGTTGAGGTGTTTTTGGATTCATGGCCATTAGCTTAAACTTCAGTCAAATATTAAAACTTTACTGAAAAGTCTAACCCTTTCCCTTGTTCCTACAGACAAGGAAGTGATTAATTTTGCATGTTTTTAGTAGTCCTGCCAGCTTCAAATAATTAGTTGTATATTAGTTTCAACATTTTTAAGGGAACTGCCTTTAATGATCCACCCTGATATTAAGAGGGTCTGTTCTACACTAACTACAACTTGTGTAGATGGACTTGACTAGTTTTGTACTTGGTTATCTTTCAAGATCACTGTGAAATGAAATCTACTGCAGAGTATGGAAAACTGATGTTTGGAGGGGTTTTTTTAAGAAAAGGGCGTTGGTTGCTTTGAGCAGGGGGGCAAAGTGTTCAGTATTCCATTTCCATAAGGATTTAACTTTTGAATCCTATCTTCTGATCAACCCCATCGACCTCCTAGAAAAGTAAATTTGAGGCAACTTCACCAGATTTCTTTCAAGTGATTTTCAACTTGTATAGCCAACCTGATGACTACAGGGCATGAAGTCCACAGGCCCAGCACAGCTCCAAAATAGCCCCTGCCTGAAACATGGGAAGTGTGGAGACTGTCAACTGTGTCATTCCTCAGGCTGGCACTTTCTGGGCTTTGCTGCTGGCTAAAGTGGGCTATTCTCTGAGATATCTCAGGAGCTGGAAACTGTGCTGTGGAAAGGGTGTGGCTAAGCTGCTCTGCTTAGGAAGGGCTTAATAGTGTTATTTCTTTGGCCACCTGTAAGGCTTTCAGCCTTGTGCAGTACTGACTATTCAGTAAGCATGTCAAATCATGGCTTTCTGGTCCATGACTAAGCATGTAGGGCAGATGGACACGTCCATTTCCAAATGTCTAAGACAAAGGATTTTATACCAGCCTGCAAGATGGTCAATACCTAGCTCAGATGTAAGCTTAACAATGATTTGGGACAAAATTCTGCTATGAGGTCTTGAAAATTTTTTTTGAAGACTCCTTGATAAATGAGACAGTGATAGGTCAGTCATTGGGACAGTTTTGAAAAATGCTTGCATGAAAGTAGAACAAGCAATAGAGATATTGATAAGTAAAAAGACATCTACCAGTGCATTGTATGCAGGACTCTCAATGAAGAGTTGTGAAAGGCAAATGTAATATCATGTAGGTGAATGACTGGTTTAAATTATTAAACCCTGTTAACCTTTGTGTTATATTTGACAGAACTCTGAAATCTATTTTTTGCAGTGTTTTCATTAAAGATTAGCAGCCTAAGGTCAGAACTACTTTCTCAACTTCACTATAGTAATAAAAAGAGGTGGAAAAAATCCCTCAAAATAGACATGGTCCTTCTGGGGAAAATGGAGAATTTCATCAAAGGTCTTCAAAGAAGTAGGGTCAGTTGACAGCATTAAAATCGATCTGAGTCTGGCTTCTGACTGTAGGGCAAAACGAGGATCCAAGATTACACAAAAACTAGATAGCTCTGTCAGATTAGTGAAGCTTGATAAAGAACATTTTTAAATTCAAATCAGAGCTCAGTTCCCAGATGTGATATTTTCCTGTTATTAATCACAGCCAAACTTTGGCACCACTAGCAAAGCATGATGAATGAGTAAAAGGTTAAAGGAAGGTAGCAGAGCCCTAGAGAATACTGGGATATCATTGTTCCAGGCAGATATCACACAAATATGTTGCAGGAAAATGTAGCCCAAGCAGATGATGGAAAAAGGCAAAGGAGGGAAGGCAAGAGTGGTGTTTCATGCCATCCAAAAAGACAGTGTTAAAGACAGACACTCTTCATCCTCTCACTCAGAGGTTAAAAGCTACTTGGGTTTTTTGCTTAATTGCTGCTGGCTTTTATTTGTGTGTTTTAGTTGTTTTTTTTTACTGCAAGATGCAAATGTTAAAGGATGGTAAAGGGTTTCAGTGTTGTACTGTTCACTGTGCTCCAATATCATCGCACATTATTTGGAAATCTAGGAATAAAAACAGTCCACAAGTCACTGCAGAAGTTTCAACATTAATAATAACATTTGGAAATCTAACAATTTAGTTAGATGAGTCTCTTCTATATAATACCTTGAACTTCTGCCAACTAAACACATGTAATTCATTGATGAGGTGACCTCAACCCTGTCTTCACTTTTACCTTTCTCTTTTTCTCTTGGTTCACTATGACTATTTAGAAAATTTTGGCTTCAGTCAGACTGATTATCTTGGTAGAGTAAAAAATTAGTCTTAGGCAACAAAGAAAAGGATTTCTGCTTGCAGGAGCCTTATAAGCGCTGAGAAATGTATTTATCAAGGCAAATGATGGATTATGGAACAATAAAAAAACTTGGAAGATGAGAATCATCACAAGACCAATCAGACCAAGAAAACCTGCTAAAATATTACTCTTTCATCTGTTCAAAGCAGTATATTGCTGTGCTGGTTTGTAGCCTTTTTAGTAGACTCTAATTTTAATCTTTCTGCATTGGGTTGTTCTTGTATTAGAGAAGAATGCATCTTCTAAGTGGATCCCAGGCCAGCACATCCAAGATATTTGTATTGTTTGCTATATGAAAGTAAGAATAAACAAAACAAATTACATTAGAGAATATAAGCCAATTGATGCAAGAATCAATTTAAGAAAAAAGGAACAACCAACAACACTGTGTGGATGGTTAAATGCAAGGTGGTTTTATATACTTTGATACAAAACATTACCTTTTGGCCCCTGCCAGAGGTAACCTGTTGTAGTACTTCATCCAATAGATGATCTTTTGTCCCAAATCTGTTTCTCTGAGATCAGCAGAGAGAGCCAGGACTGCCTTCTGTGTCCGAGTTCTTCACGTTCTGTAACAAAGTGACTCATTCAAAAATGTGCCTTTTATTCCTCTTAAGGAAACTGATAATTTAAGGATTGATCTTTTTTCACCTTTGTAAATGTAAGAAGAAAACACCATCTGATAAAATTCATTTAGAGTTAAAAATCAAATAATCTTCTGATATCTGAAATTTCAATGTTCTCAGAAAATATTCTTCTGTTAATGAGCCCTAGCAAGCTTTGCAACTGTTTACTGCTTCCCATCCCCTTTTATTCCCTTGGTTAGGTATCAATTTATAGGAATTTCAATAAAAAGACTACCCAAGGGAAATCAGTCTGTAAAGTCCATTTGAACACTTTAGAGTTCAAATACACTCTCTACTGAGCAAACAAGAAGAGGAGTAATGAATATTAAACAAGTCTGTCCTCATTAAAGCACAGCACCTGAGAGTGTGTAGCTGTAATCCACAAGACACTGGCTTTGTAGAGCTGTGGCTTTTTCTAGCATCAAAGGGTCAGGTCCCCCAGCACATCAATTATCATTGGTATATACTGTTTCTTCTAGATTTATTTTGATGTAAGGTAAATATTATGGTTTTTCTTTCACACACATTAGCCATAATTTCAAACAAAAGATCTCCTAAGATTTTGTTTTGAATAGAAAATTTACTGTTAGAACACAGTTTAGGTCCATGTGTTAACTGAAGTCTTTCAGTAGTTATAGTTTACAATAATTTATTATCCAGAATAGAATTAACCCAAATTATTTCAACTATCTGTTATTTGGCCCAGTTGCATCTTGAGTATGCTGAAAATAAGAGCAAAGAAATGTGTACACAAGCACATTTTGCACACAAAAGCCTTGTTACTTCTTTGCACAAAAAATATTTACATTCTGAATTTTCTTCTCAAATTACGTAGATACTTAAAGTTTGTATTGGTTCAAAAAGAAATCCTAAGCCATTAGACCAATTCAAGGACAAAACATTTTCTGAAGAACCATTAACTAGGGGATGTGAATTCTGGTTTTAACGAACAGTAATTGAAAGCTGTACAAATACACTAGCAGCCTGTTCATATTCTAATTATCCTGTGACCTGGGCTTTGTCTGGATCTCATTCCTGAATGGCGTATTAGCGTATGTTTGAAGTCAGGAAAGGGCTATTCTATTTTATACCAAAAAGACCAATTTGGATGAGCTGTTTCAGAATGATATTATGCATTATTGAAAATACCAGACATTTGAATATGATTCCTGATTGTCCTTGTATGCTCATGCCCATAAGGTTCCATTTGTACTTTGAAGGACAAATCATATTTCAGATTCAGTTGATACATTTAATGTAAATACTGATAAGTACCTCCTGTGATACAGTCATTGTTTTTAAAAAATAAAACCCCCAAAGCTTCTGTAGTTCATTCCATGACTTCACAGGTAACACTGGGATTTCAAATTTTAAAGTGTGCTGCATGTATTTTATCAGACATCAAACTGTTGCTTCTTACTGTCTTTAGGAATGTACTGTTCAGTAGTAAAAGGTGAATAAAGCTCTTGAAAAGGTGAATAAAGCTCTTAGTGCCAGCATTTCTAAAGAATAGTGCTGATAAATTAATTAAGAGCAGCGTGGAGACATGAAGCATCAACATAAATATTTGATGGCACACCACAAATCTTCATTGTTACATTTCATCATTGTAACCTGGAAGCAGATCATTACAGGATATAGCTTTTCTGGTATTGGTTGTTTTTGGGGTTTGGGTTTTTCCCCCTGTGAATCATGAGAAGTGTCACATAAAATTACACAATGAACACTTTGCACATTTTTATGGACTTTAAGCCTCACTGTGATTGACACACATTAAAGTGCACGCTGGCAATTATTGTCAGAGCTGCTTTGAAAAGCAAGCCCTGCCGAACAGTATTTTCCGTATGCTGAAGACCATGTAAAAAATAAAAAGGTCTCAGGCCCAAAGTTTGTTCTGTTTTGCAAGTCAGTTGTGTACAAATGCAGATGGAAAAATAAAACCAGGGAAAAAAAGCCAAACTTCCCCAGGTTTTTGTAGTCTGATGCATAAACTGATCTATAGTGAAGTTTGAGGGCAGGTGTGTTCAGTTCAGTTGTTAGCATATGGTCAGCTACACCCTTTGACTTTATTGTGCACATTAAATAATCATGTTCATGAGTTAATTTCAAAGAGATGTATTTGTAGCATAAAGGGTACAGGACTTGGAAAATATGGCCATAAAAGTCTGAACTGCCTGTTTCCAAGACTGCAGTGAAAGGGGTTGTATTAGTAACTGTTGAAAGCAGGCTGTTCTTGACATAAATTCATTGAAATGTCTTGCAGAGTTTGAAGTCAGAAAACAATTTTGCATTTACTGGCTTCATTAAACATTGTCTTTGACAATGGAGTCATAAATATATTCCTACTCACTTTGCAGCACAGACTCTGTCTGCCATTAAGTCCTTGCAATTTTGAATAAGGAACTTGCCTTAATGCTGATGAATATTTTTTTAGGAAATATTTCTAGTTTGGAATCTGATTAGACTGGTTAATAGACTTATTAGAATTTTGACAAATGAAACCATGATAGATAGATGGAACATGATGTTAAGATTGCCATCTTGTTTGCATTTCCTGTGACTGTTTAGGTCCCCATCTTTCTGTTTCCTTGCATCTTCAGCAGCTGGTTGCCTGTGCAAAACCCAGTCACTCAGATGTTTCCACTCATTTGTTCCATGTCTCCATTCACAGAGGGCAAAGAAGTGGCACAAGTCATATGTTTCCAGCCTATTAGATCTAAAGCCACGTGTAGATTTTAAACACACTGGTCATATTACAATCCTAGCTGTTTAAAATATCTCTTTTGCTGTGAATTTTGTCCCTCGCTTTACTTTCTTGCACTGTCTTTCTTCATTTTCTTTCTTCTCTTTCCTCTCTTGCTCTCATGTCATTTTTATATAGGTGAATTTTTTTAACAGGAGTTGTACAGATAAGTCGGTATTTGGCATCTGTGTTTTATCTTTTGACAAGTCCATCACTTACCAGTGACTGGAACTTCCATGTTGTATAAAACTCTCCTCTTTGCCCAAACTTCATATGCTGCCAGGGAATCAGAGCAAATGGGTTGGCAGATGATGATTGCATCAGGTGCTGCATCTTGTCCTCAATTTCCTCACAGCAAAGAACGCCTTTTGCTGCACCAGAACTTCAACTGGCAGTACCCCAAAAAAATCCGCAGCAAGCCTTTTCACTATGTGGTAATCTTACACCAGCTGGGACTGGAGAGCCTGAGGAATTGAGTTATTCACAGGATGATATTTCTAAGAATATGCTTTATACTGACTTATTATGATACAATTTCCTGCAGTGTTACATTTTAAAATACCTATGTAATAGCTGTGGGGTCTGGCTGTGCATCTCTGTGTGAGTAAAACTTCAGTCCTCCTCCTCAGAGTTAGGTGATGAATCTTAATGTTTGCTGATAAAAATTCACATCTGTTTTAGTGAGAAACCAAGCTCATTGAGTCTATTTCATGGCTTTCTCCTTGAGTACTCCATGAGCTTATTTTAAATAAAGCACCCATAATTGTTAATGATAAGAGCCAGAAAAAAATAATATGTCACATAAGCTGTAAATTGTGATTTATTCAAGCAGTCACATGCGGAATTCAAATGAGTAATGCAGACAAGAGGGGGGAATGCCACTGCTCCCTGATTTGTTCTGCTCACCTAACACTGACAGTCCATATATCCTTCTGTGGGTCAGAACAGACTATTATGGTAGTAATAGAGCATATAAATGTAATATAAAAATGCAATATAAACTAGAAAAGCCCAGAAATTTACTTTGCATGGCCGCTGGAGCTGTGTCCCAGGTGTAACAGGGACAGTGTATTAAAACCTGCTCGCAACTGAGATGAGCAGAGATGACATGCAGCCTGGTTGCTCTCCAAGGAGATGGAGGTGAAACACTTTATCTTATTTTCAGTGTTCTTCTAAAATGAAATCTTAGCTACCTTTAACATCTGTGGCTAAAAAAAAAGCATTTGTGTCTTATTGTGGATGTTGAAAACAATAGATGCTATAGAGGCAACAATATGTTGTGGCATAATCTTAACATGAAAATTTGATTTTGAGAACAAATTCAGCTTTTTTTTTCTGCCACCACTGAAAGTCAAATGGCAACTGAAAATATTCTTGTCTTGCTTTTGATGTCTTAGTAAGAACAAGGTCTTTAATGCCTCAATAATACAGTATAGGCATCCTATATCACTATTCCATCTTGTTTAGTCCGTGCTTAGCTAGTGGGAGTGGAGAAAATAGTACCACAGCAATTTATAGGGCAAATACTGCTCTTCCTGTGACTGCATTTAATCTAGTCCACATAATGTCTAATTTATTTATCTACAGAAGATCTCATAATTCAGCACAAAAAACTGAGGCATCCTTTAGGAGAATTAACAGTTTCCATGACCAATTTGACTGCTTAAATGCCTATTCAAAGTGAATTTGATACTTCTAAAGCCAGTAATATTACTGTTGGAATATTTTTACTGCAAGAAGAATGAAAGCAAGGATTTTTCTGTTAGTAAGAGCTGAGATTCTTGTTGTTGTGTTTTTTTTCCCCTTTCAACTGCCGACAACCTCCTCTACATGACAGCTGACACAATCCATGCGTGCAATGCTGCATTTCTCAGGAATTTTCTGTATCATAGGCAGAGCTGTTGGGAGAAATAATCCAACTCAGTGAAGATTTTGACTGATCATGACTAGCCTGATAGCCTCATTTCTAGGATTGGGTTATTTTTAAGTTGGTTGCAACTAATTACTCATGATTCAATATATATACAAATATGTGTAACAATGAATGCCTTTGGGAGGATTGCAAAAAAACAAAACAAAACCTCACAACCCCAAACCTCACCTTTCCTAGAAGAAAAACCTAACGTTGCATGACTGCCCACACTGGTTAATTTCTTCATTTTCAAAAGTCTGTACTTATAGATAGATAATTTTACAAGATGAAAGAATGACAGGATAATGATAGGTTACTTGCTGAAGTTTTGTTTTTGTCACTATCTCCTTTACTCCATTTACTTATTTTTCTTCTGAGTGAAAACCCCTTTGTATCATAGCAGTTTTGATACCAGCTGGGAATGATGGATCAAATATTAAGTCTAATCCTAACGTGGAAATTCTGATGGCTGGACGCACCCAATATTAGCCAGCAGGCTTCAGACTTACAAGTATCTTGCAAGTCAGTTTTTTGTACAACCTGTGGTGCTACTGAGCATCAGATGCTTCCATGTCTAATTTAGGTTTCACCTAAAGTAACAGCTTCAGCTTGATACACCTTTACCCATCTGTTCAGAATCATTTTAGAGGAGTAGAGATTTGGAGGAATTACTCTGATATGTTTCCTTTCTTGTAGTTTTCTCTCATTTCTTCTGCATCTTTCTGTTGTGCTTATTCCACCTCAAGAGAAAGTCCAAGCTCAAAACCTGACTCAAACTTTTCAGCTGGGCTTCAAAGGGGACTTTAACAAATCCTAGCCATCTCATGATAAATATTAGCATTTCTGTGCATATTCTTAATATCCAAAATGGCTCTGCAGAGATCATTCCTTTGCCAAGAGCTCTTGCCAGGAATTGATGTTTTCTCAGTAGATTTGTACACTGCATGTCTATGGGGACAAAGAATCATGGTAGCATAATTAAGCTGCAGAAATTAACATCAGGAAGATTTAGAATTTGGGCCCAAAGAGGCCTGAAAGTTAAAGAGAAAATTAACCAGGCCTCATTTTCGGGTTCAAAAAGGATAAAGTTTGTATTACTTTACAAGTGAGATTGCATTGTGTTTCTGCATCTGAACGTAGCTTCTATTATAAAGAAAATTTGTAATGATTAGACTGGTGTGGGATGGATTCATTAAAGGGATTAGCTTGTCTTTGGGCATATGTGTTTATGTAGCTCTGAGTGTGATATGTGTATATAAATCTATTCCCACACAGAAGACTTTGTTAGCTTTAACTTGAGATTGCTTGACAACATAGCCCACCAACACAACCTGTAAGGAGGGGGGAAAGCAAAGCTGTTTTTTCTTGTATTCCTCACTCTATGTTGTGTTCATTAATTTGTCTAATTACTCTCTCCGCGCCTTATGCAGAAACTCTGCATCTCTTTTCATTCTGGATGATAGGAAAGCAGTTCAGACTTCAACCCAGTTTCCTGAAAATATGGTCATGATTTTTTTCTGGTAATGGCTGAAGGTGCTATCAATGACATGATATGTTCTCCCACGCCTTGTTTTTCATAGTTTGTAAACTTACAGCCTTTGTAACTTTGCCTACTTCTATGTGAGACAGGACTACAGATGGAATTTGTCAAAGGAAATCATCTTGAGTTGTGGTGTCTTGAAAATGTCAGTGTATCATGTTAGTCTTGTTTTGTTCTTAATTTGCCTGTGTTTACATCAAATTCCCCTCTGCTTTTAATATGTTCTGAGAGTATGTAATAATTATTTGTGATAATGGTGACATATGGATGGTGGGACAGCTGAGTCTAGTGGGTAGTGCCAATGCTTTACCAGGATAAGTGCTGTGGGCAGTTTTGAATGTGGCAACACATGAGGAATCATTCACTCCAAATGCAACTCCCCTTTAAGGATTCTCCCTTCCTATTATTTAATTTCTACTTGCTTTACAGAGTGTATCCTAACCTGTGGTTTGCATTCTCAGAAAGTTATCTTTGCCAGAAGAACATGGCCATAGCCGTCAATTGAAGAATTGTTTCTTAGTGGCTTATCTAATAAAATGGGATTTTTTTTTTCTGGAAATGTCACATATATATAAAGGCCAAAGATCATTTGGCATCTCTGCCAGACCGCCTCCATCATGCTACATTTACTGTCACAAGACATTTAGTTTCATAAGAAAGCAGCGATGCCAAGTATTCCTAACAAAAACTGAGTACCAGTCAAAACTGCTTTGACTGAAAAACATGCTACAGGATCATAAAAAGCTTGCAAATACGTCTCAGAAGTCAGCAACTGCTACTGCTCCCATTCTGTCTGGAGAATACATGGGCTTTCCCTCAGGTTACCAGTGCTCTACTTCATGTTACTCTTGTGCATTTGCCAGGAATCCTGTGCAGTGGTTGCTTCTGCTTTTGGAAATCAGCAAAAGGACTTTGCTATGGCCAAAGACTCCTAAAACACAGGAAGCTTGTGAGGCTGCTACATCCATAACACATGGTTTTCGCTAATGAATGGAACAATTTCATTTAAGGATATTGGATTTTTATGGAATTACAGAATATGACAATGTTGGCATATTGGTTTATCATGTTATTGCAACTAGGCTGAGGGAATTCATTATTTCAATCTAATCTAGGGAGTTTGTTTATATATTCTGTGATACATTGAAGTACAAGTTACCTGGGCTGGGATAGGTAGGTGTGTCACTTCTGGGTTATTTTTCTTACCTTGCTGCTTATATATATGCAAACTATATGTCAAGATGGAAGATGAATAATGTGTTCTTTAGTCTGTCCATACATTAGCTCTACCTAATTTCTCTTGCTCTTTCCAGGTCTCGAATTTCTTTCACCCTTTGATTAGTAACCATGGTGCTTGTAATGTGCTGCAATTATAGATTGGAACGTACCAGCATAGAGTAATTTATGCAAAAGTAATTACTTAAATGACTCTTCATTATATTGCAATCAAATCCTAGATGCTCTGGTATAGATGTTACATATCCGATCTCAGCATGCTGCTTAAAGTCTTTTGAGTCAAATTCTGAAATGATGTAAATCAGTGCAGTTCATCTATACAGCTCTAGGGCTTTGAAAAGGGCTGCACAGACCCGCACAGCTACAAAAGAATTAGAACTTATAAACCAACATAGAAAGGTAGATTTGAGTGAGCCTACAGCATTCTGAGAACAATCGTCTCGACACTCTAACAATGACAGCGATCAAATGCTTTCTTCTCTCAAATTCCTTTGAGATAATTTTCTGCATTTTTACTTTAGCCATTGAGTTAGCCACAAAGTGGTGAGTGAAGCCTATTTCAGTTTAATCCATACTGGGGTTTTGTTGCTTGTGGGAAGAGGAGGGGTTGCTGGCTGAGTGAAGGCCTTAGCAGTAATGGTAGTCCCAGTTTAACTTCAGATCCCATTTAAGCTTTATAGTAGCTAGGTTGCCTTTGTTCTCTTGGCAATTTTAGGCAAATCTGGCAGTTATTCATTTGGAGGACTGCATTGTAAGATGTGTAGCTGAGGCTTCAGAATGTACTAATGAAATTAGCATGTCTGCATTGTGTTACAGGGTAGTGATGAGCCTTTGTAGAGATATAGTGGCTTTAATTTGGAGTATTATAATTGATTGAACTCTGAGTAATGTGGAAACTCACCCTCATTTCCTCTGTAATTCAGGGTGTAATCTAAAACCACCCAAAACTTCTGGCAAAGCACAGAAATTTATTATCCACCATGTAGTCTTTGTGCACACACTGTTTCTGTGTTTTGGGCAATACAGCTATGTTTGTTATGGTTTGAGTGAGTGCAATGAAAACTTCTTTTGCTGATTCCAGTTTACATTATATAGAGAGATTTTCATAGAGCACATTAGTTCAATCAAATCTAATGGAAAGTAATTCCAGGAAAGTATAAAAAAAATCTTTCAGCTACGGTACTTAACATGGTCAGCAGGAAATGCCAACGAGAATCCATCCATCTTTCTGGTTCAATTGCTTTGTCATTAGGTAAACAGCATGGCATCTGCATTTCATGAAAGTATTTCTTCCAGCAAGACACTGTTTCCCCCTTTGTTTAAAAAAATTCAGTGCTAAATGTCTTTATTTCTTTATAATTTCACCTCCTGGGTGAATTACTTGGGCAGCAAGTTTAATGCTGACCAAAGAAGCAGTACAGCTGCATTATAGCTACAGTTGGGATACTAATCCCAGACTTCGCTATATCCCTGCAAAAGTAAAGGTTTATACAAAGAACAGACATTTGATATTATTTTAAGTAGCTTTAGACTATCTAGTCTGCAGAGAATTACTGAGGCTTTGCTTCAGTTTGGATACAGAGATCTGAAGGTGAGGTTATCCAGAACTGGTGAATGTACTGATTATCATGAATTGTCAAGATCACAGATTTTAAATCCTCAGGAAAGAAAGGATGTCCATTATGTACATGACATTTGCAAAGTGTTTCCCTTTTTTACAATACACAGTCTTACAATTTCAGACTCTACAGTTTTTTTAGATAATGTATCCATCCATTTCTCACTAGTTCAGGGCACATATAGCTCATTTTGCAACATTTGGAAAGACAGTGCATATTTGAGATAAAGGTGTCCATTTCTCCTGCAGATTTTTTTTTCAATTAGGAGATAATGTCTAGCTAGTAAATCAATGCATGATTACCTTATGAGGGACTGCATGGTCATTTTTAGCCTGCCAAGGGAGCAGGACCAGTGAAAGAGCACAGATTTTGGTAGTCTAGCCAAGATTACGTGGCAGGTTGGTGGATACAGTTAAGGCCACACCTCTGCCTTTGCTGAAGCCTTGTGCCAGGTAAATGAAAGCTAATATGGGGGTATTCTCCTGGGTGAAATCCTACCTACTTGTAATCCATCGATCTCTTAGGTTATGACACACTGAAAGGCATTAAAAGTCCCACCCTACAACAGATGGGTGTTCCCCTACAATTGTGTTTAGTAAGAAGTGACGACTGAAGAAAGGAGACCATAGTTGTTACTCAGCCTTTTCTTTCCTAAAAACACGTCATCAAAGCCAGAGTGTGCCTTCCATTTTTATTTTCTCTTTTCTTTTCTTCTATTTATGACCTACTTTGCTAGAAGAAGTAAATTCCTTTGGGAAAAAACCCAAAAACAATGTGGAAAGATGGTATATTATTTATTTTGAAACGTGAAATTGAATTAAAAAAATGTAAAACATGAAAATTGACAATTTGAAATGTCTACCTGGGGTCAAACCTGTGGGTATTGATAAAGCATATATTCAAGTTTAATTGAATCCCATTTGAGCCCAGTGGAAGAGGGGGAGGCATGGGGACAGACAGCAGTGTGCTTCTCTTAAACATAAAATATATAGGAACTTCATGGTCTCACATTTGGGCATGGGCCCTCTGTTTTTTTGATAGTCCAACACTTCATTTTTCTGTGGTTCTCCAGTCTAATAAATAGGTCAGCTTTTGTAAATTATTACTTAAATTAATAAAGGATTTTAACATAGTCTTACTTCTCTTCCTTTATGTCTCTTTCCAAATATTCAAGGGGTGTATGGATTTTTTTTTCCCCGAAATTCTGTGTCAGAAAGAGTCCTGTTTATGGGCATGATGAATATATACAATTCTGCAATAATGACAGGAATGTATTTAGAGCCAGTAGTGTTATATTGCTGGCAAAAATGCATCAGTAAAAAGACCTGTCTTATGAAGAAAACCAGAGCTGAAGATTTGTTTCTCATTTTGTAGAAGTTTGTCATTTCGCCTTTTTGTCTCTGTTTTAAAATTTTTCTGTTTCTGGACTGTTGGATTTTAATCCTGGCAATGAACAAACCATTTTTTCCAAGCTAAGTATCCAATAGCATCTTGTACTGAAGTCTTCAGGAGTTTCTTTTATTTAGTTATGGAAAGTGTTTGCCAATAATTTACTCGAGATCACCCTTGACTAACAGAGAGACAGTGGACATTTCATTTAGAAAAGCCCAAGAATCTGTATGGAGAATGGATTTGAACAAAAACAACAGCATGAGCTCCTCTGTGTTGTATTATGCCAGTGGTTGCTTTGAGAGGTCATCATGTTGAATTTGAAAGAGCAATGAATATCAATTCTTTCTGAGAGGTGAAAAGGAGGAGGAAAGAAAATCTTCCATGTTATTATGAGCTGCCATTAGTTGGAAAAACTTTTGTGCTAAGAAATGCATATGTGAATAATATGATTTCAACATTGGTGAGAAAGATTATCTATAACTAATTAAAACTATATAATTTAATGATTGGATTTAATTAAGGAAAATTTTATCCGGTTTGGACAACCTGAAAAACAAAGTTCTCCCAAATTACCATTTTTGTATTTCTTTATTTCAATTCATAAACCAGCAAATTAACTACAGGAAATATTTTCATTGATGTAAGTAACCAATTAAATACTATGAGAAATTCCACATTAAATAAAATACATTTGATAAACTGCCAAATTATAGTACTCAGGCAAAGATTTACACATATCCATTGATTTGACAGAGAAAACACCTAAATTACTTTTTTGGATCTGTACCCAAAGTTCTTTGCTTTGAAAGCTCTTCAGAATACATATTTATTTTTATTTCTTACTAATTAAATACCTTGTGTTGAAGTGCTGAGGTCTTGAAAAGGTCTCCTGAGATCAAGTTTTGTTGTGTATTCCATAAGTACTGAATTAATCTTTAAGTGTTCAAATTTCAGGTATTATCACAGTAATATATACTTGTCCCAGAGGACCCCCAGTTGTTATGTTATAATGATCAACTTTAGGTGTCTTTTTTAATCTTTGTTTTCTACAGATGCAATGTCTGCTTAGCCTTCTACTATAGCAATATGAAATCTACAGAGACAACAAAAATGGGAAAATATTTGAATGATGCTAATAATGCGATTCACCAAGTTATTCTCTATAGTCCTCAGCTCTACCAGGATTACTAAGATTTTTCCTGCTTTGGAATGCATGAGAAATGCACAAAGCTCCTGGGGATATGTTACTCCAGGGATAACAATTATTTCTTGAAACTCTGGTTCTGCTCATTTCACTTTTAAATGCTTCATTTCATGACTGCAGAAAGTATCACTCTAATTTGCTCCATGAAGCCGTGCATCTTATTCCAAAGTATCAGGAAAAGGTCTGATATTTCAGAGCTGTTCTGTTCTTAAATAATACCATGCTGCAAAAAAACTTTCTCCTGGCAGAAGTCTCAGAGCATAATATTTTCTCTTTTGCTGATAGACACAGTTTCTGGGGCTAGGACCAAGACAGGCAGGATGTGGCAAGGCTGTTAGTAGCTCTAGAAGAGCCAAGTAACAGTTGTCTTGACATAAGAAATAAGCTATTGAAGGAGAGTGAAAAGGCTCAGGCTCTTTGGCTTGGAGAAGAAAATGCTGTGCTGAGGGATATGACTGAGATGAACAAATCATAAAGGGCTGCATGTGCCAAAAGGATGGGAAACCCATTTACAATATAGAAGAGAAGGTCTTTTTTCTTCAACAGTGATATCAAACTGTTGGAATTTGTTGCCACGGCAGAGAATGCAGACAGAGTAGGAGGCTCCCAGATTATTAGGGAACTATCTGAGAAGCAGGTTCACAGTAGACATCACAGAGAAACGGGTAGGGAAGTCTTTTCTATCCCATATTTCTGGGACAGTGACTGGAATTGCCTGGGAAGGGGAAGTGGGAATGGATGGCCTGCAGATAGCAGCTGTTGCATAGCTTTCCCCACTGCCACAGTCAGAAAGACAGGGTGGATTGGCACACACAGTTACCTGTGGGGTAGAGAGATCGTTGATAAAAAGCGTAGGGCCAGTAGGGTTTTTCTTATGCTCTTCAGTAAACCTGCATTTTAAAAAGTATCCACGGAGTATAGTAAGAGTTGCTGAATTTGAAACATACATTTTTGGGTCTGGTTTACTGTCTTACGGTTTTCTTTTGCCTTTATCACTTTTAGCGTGTGCTTGCTTCTTGTGCTTAGGGTAGGAGCAGAGTCTCCAGAGGGCTTCATTCATTCTCTCACTTCCTCCCTGTGGTTCCCTTGTGTATGCTTACCCAATTTTAGTTCTCTGACATGTGTACTGCATATATATGCTTTTGAATCCTGGACAGTTCTGAATCGCTTCATAATTTTGTGATAAAAATCCATGTGCTGTTATTCCAGACAAATTGTACACTCAAGAAGTGCTGGCTGCTGCCAACCCAGCTGCAGAGGACTTACCAGCTGTAGCTTGTCCATCTTGCAATGAAATATATCTAGATTTGAGGAAAACCAAACCACATCCATTTAATGATGTTTTTCCTTGTCGTTGTTGTTACTGGCTTCCAATAGGAAACGTAGTCTGCAGTTATAAATGCGATTGAATATTAGCTATGTTTCTCTGGTGGTGTGATTTTAGAAATAAAACTAACAAAAGCTACATTACTCCTACACTCCACTTCAGTAATCGTGTCCTGGGAGCACAGTGCAGTTAGTGGGTTCTGGGTAGCTGAAGGTCTCTGCACCGTTTTTCTTCAAATGTGCAGAAAAGTCCAAATGAACCGACCTTTGTAGATAAGTAGTAAGATAAAGAATTTGGATTTTTTTCTGGGGCTTTGAGATTTGGAGAATTGTGACTCAAGAAGCATTATGCAGTTTAGTTTGCCTTGACCAGTGCTTGCAGAGTATTGATTATCTATCATCTGTATATCTAAACACATTGTTGGTAAGGGGAGAAGAAATTTAGGATGAAAGGATTAAAAAATATCCTGCTGCAAAATGGATTGTGACATGCTTATAAAGAAGACAAAATCAATATCAACACTTGTCTAGATTTCAGAATTACTAACAAATTCCACATATACAAGAATGACATAGAATAAGTAAATTGCTAAAAAGCTAAATTAAAGGCAGGTTTCTTGAAACTTTAAGAAACACAATATATCTGGTAAAATCCATGATCTTACAAATTATTTAGCAGATATATCCCCATCTTACAACTTTCCATTGGATAACCGAGACTGCTTTTGTTTATATAAATTGGTGCTGCCCTTATTCCTGTCTCTGTACATTTGTCAGGAGAGCATGGAGAGAATTGTTTCACCGAGTTGTTAAACACTTGCTCACAGAAGTTTCCTGATTCAGAACTAATGTAAGTGAGAAGGGTTTGTAGTATATCCTTTGTGGCTTTGGGTGAATACTTGTGTGTTCCTTTTCCCAGGATGCCAAGATAGGCAGCTGTCCTCATGGAGGAGGATGCTAAATGTCTTCCTTAAAGAGTACGCAGGGACAGGACTGTACTGTGCATGCTGCAGGCACGCCCAAAGACTTTGCCAGGAACTTGAAGATATCCCCAAGTTCGTAAACGAGCGCAGTATTAGTATTCCTCTGTCCACTCTAACCAGGATACTTCATTTGTATTCTGTGTAAAAACCAGTTATGCTTGTGGTAAAGACAAAGATCAATAAGGGTCTGATACTTTTTCCATGTGGGATATTTCTTAATGAGCAGGTCTCCAATTTTCTGTCTGTGAGCTCTAATGTTGTAACACCTGAAATTAAATAGTCTCCCCATTGCTTCTATATTTCGGTCTCTTTGTTCCCCCAATATCTCCTAATTGAATATAAAGATTGCATGGTGTTAGTATAACACAGTGATGTAACTACAACTTCCAGAGTTTCTCTGGGGATAAGCAGTGTTGACTCAGTGTAGGAATTTTGTGAAGCACCCTAATCCAGGTCATCCCCGAGCCTCTCTAGAGAGATTGAAATATCCCATTACCTTTCCATGCTCCCTTTCATTAGGATTAGAATTGTGTTCCTCCAATGGGAAAGAATGGTGTCATGTCATTCATGTTGACATGAGCATCAATGTGATACCCAAATAAACCAAGCACCAAATACTCAGTCATCTGTAAATGAGCTCCGCATAGAAGTTTCTTTCTAAGCAAGCAAAATCCTACTTAAAAGGCATTTAGAGGAAATTAAAATAAGATCTAATCCAGAGCCCACGAAAATTACTGTAGAGTTTGTGCTTACTGCAGTTCTCTGTGATAATGACTACATCCAAAAGACTGTGCTCTGCTTACAATTTTCATGAGTGATGAATAACATTTCCTCTGAATTATTCACTTGTACCCCAGACTGGAAGGTTTCTATGAAACTGCATAAAACATATTGGTAGATCCTAAAGGCAGATTTTAGTGCTATCTTTATAGAGAGTTTTTTTGAATTCATAAACCTTGCTGTAGATATAAATTCTTGCATACCTTCACTGACAAGCTAGAAAGGGTTGACAATAGTCAAAACTTACTAAAGGCGTAATTGCTGATGAATGGCAAGACATTTCACTTACAAGTCAAAGTATGCTTCGTGGATCAGACAAATATTTTAAATGTTATGTAGAACTTAATACAGAATTAAATGCTTCCTGTCAGAATCTAGAGAATCATGAAAAGAATTTGTAGAAAGTTTATCACAATTTATCTATTCTGTTCTTGTATGTGGAAAACCTCTTTTGTCTCTCCACAGGGCCCTGCTGTTATATTATAGGACTAGTTCATATGGTATTTATGTTATTCATCAGCTAAATTTCATCTGCCTTCAGTGAAATCAATCTATACTAATAGGAACAGTTCAAGTGCTTTAAAATGTGGGATTTCAGGTCTTGTTCCTTCTAATAGGCGAATGTCACTAAATTTTGGCTGAATTTCTAGGCAACATCATTTTTCAAAATTATTGTGTTTGCCTCACATATAATTGGTGTTGGAGAATGAAATTATGAAAAGATTGTGCCACTGGTAAAACCAAGGTTTCAGTTATGCTGAAAACTCAGAATTTGTGTTGTATCCTTAAATACAGTATGTCTCTAATCCATTAAAATAATCCAGTACTCCTTTCTACTGGTGTACAAACCAGTACTAGATTGTTTTAATGCACTTAGAGACATTAAAGTTTATGGGTCAGGGAACCTGAGACTCAAAAGTACAACAGAAAATTCCTCTATTAGGAAAAGGGAGAGAAGTGTAGACTTTAATTCAAGACTATTATTTGTAGGTAATCCAGTGTGCACCAAATATTGCATAGAAGCCGAAAAAAGAGACAAGTCTTGATACAGAGCTTTACAGACAAATTATGCTTACATTTAATTTTAAATTATTTGGGCACAAATTGAAGAAATAATAAAATTGCATATGGAGTAATTTGTGCTCTTCCAGGGACATTATAATGAGAAGGACATTGCTGAGATTAGGTTGCAACAGAGACCTTTAATTTTCAGTCTGCAAGATATGAAAGATTAACCATATTTGATCTGTGAAGCTCAAGGGTGTCTAGAATGAGGGGGTTATCATACAGGTGTATAAAACCCTGGGAGAGAGGGAACAGGATTGATGGTAATATATTATTATTAGAGATAAGTAATTAAATCATCAAGATATCTAAGAATTTGGGAAGGGAGAATAAATTATTTCCTAAGAAAAGGAATAATTTTCCCTATGCTTAGAGTAGGTGAAAAACAGACCCAGTATTCTGAGTCAGCATTTACCAAATTGGTCCAGAAGGTAGCTGAGCTGGATTTCGAAAATATTAGTTTATGGACAAATTTGGGCTTGTACAGCTGTATTTGTTACTTAGCAAGGTTTCTTAAAAATAGACCTGTCCAACTATTCCCTTTGCACAACTGACAGAAGCAGCAATTTGTTTTCACTCTTACTTGGGGATGAAGGGCCTACACCCACTTACCTAAGTACCTTTTCTTTCCCAGCTGAGACAACACTGATTTTTGCCCTTTCACAAATGCTGATGGAGAGGGAGGGCCTGCATGCTTGAGTGGGTTGAAGTGGTCATTAGTCCATTTGCAGTACCCAGCTATGTCTGTTGGAGGGAAATTTCTGTCAGTGGAAAAAGAGTGGATCAAAACACAAAAAATTATTTTCTTTTATCGGTAAATATGTGAAGGTGGGACTGACTCTGCAATGTCTTCATGAAGATCACAGTGCCACAAACAGCACCCACTCACAGCGTATTCAACATTGCCTTATGCCATTCCAACTGATAAAAACTGCAAATGTATAAAGGCAATGAATTCTCTGGATGCTGTTAGCCGTTAATAAAACTGGCAGCAATGATATTACTGGAAGTGTTGCTTTGTCAGAAGATGCTGTTCTCTCAAAAGGAGCTGCACTAGACTGTTCTGCAGATCCTGTGGGTGATTCATCTCTAATTTTTTTGGCAAAGAAGTGATTGACATGGTAGAGAATGCATCAAGGGCTCACCTGTTCTCCTAGACAGCTACCAAGAGATAATAATGAAATGTCATTGGCTTAGGCATTATTATGCTTATCTGTGAGATCCCTTTCAGCTTTCATCAATTTTTTGGCAGCTGCAGGCTTTTTTTTTTGCTTATTGTCAGGCCTCATTCATTTGTATTAGTTTTTTCCATTGGAGAGCTGTGTAATTTTTCCCAAAGCAAAGCTATGTGTCTTCTAGCACTAATAAAATTCTTGTCTCTTTTCATTGCAACTTGCCTCCAGAGCAGGGCCTTCTGGCATACTCTGCAGCAGAGGAGATAAAATAATCAATAAGCCTGGATCTGAAAATGAAATGCAACATTTGTTTTGTTACTAAGCACTACATGGCCTAAAACAGATGGCTTTGTGATGCAGTTTTTAGTGTGTTCATAAGGATTTTTGAGATGTGTGTGATTTTTATTTTGAAAATATAAATTGAATGAATGGCTACTACCACAATGACCTGACATTTATTATCACCCTTCACAGGTCAAAAACTGTAAGTGATGTACAATTAGAGAAATGCTTAATAGAACTCTTGAAATTAAATGGAACTGTAGTATACTGACTGCATAAAGTGCTCTCATTATTTTCCGTTGAAAAATATTTCAGTCTGTCTTTGTCATTGCTTGTTTGGCTGCTTGCATATGTTGGTCTGTGCTTCTCAGCTAATGTGGCGGCAGATAGTAAATGTATATGCATCAATATGGTTAGTAAACATTATTTATCTGAGGGTAGCAGGTGTGAGGCAAAATGTGAGTTTTATGTATATTTATCCTTTCTATATTCCTCTAATTAATATTTTCTTGCCAGAATATATTGGAATTCAGTTTCTGTCAGATACGGTGTGGTGGTTTCAAAATAAGAAGAAAGCGCAGCTTCATACTGCTGCATAACCAAAGAGGTGGTGTTTGACTACATAAAGAGATATCCCTTATCTGTGGTGAGATTTGCTTCATTATTCCTCTGCATTTAGGGAGAGAACACTGTCATGGCAGTCTTCCAGATAATGTCTGTTTTAATGTGGATAAGAGGGATAGCACTTCAGTGTGTACTGTCATTCTCAATTGGTAAGAAATGCTGCCCAGGAAGAGCATCCCTTCCCTAGATCCATGTTATAACTGCAGTCGGGTCCTGGTGCCTCTTGGTCAGTTGTAGGGCAGGGCTTTGCTGTGATGCTCTTACACCAACAAGTGCCCATTTCCCCTTATTAGGACAGAAATGTAGTAACTGACACACATGGCCAAGCGGGTCTGAAGTTTTTCTGTTGCCTGAGAGTTGTCTCAAAACGTCTTGAAATACCCCCAGTACCCTTCAGGAAACAGTATAGCTTCATTGTACATGAAGAATCCACACCTTCTTTGAAATCAACATGCTCTTCTCAGACAGTTATTACAGTCACGTGAAAAAAATTAGTTTTTTCAATAATTAAAATTATTACTATACAGAGGATTGAAGCATTGTATTACTATACAAAGCATTTCAGTTTGTGAAAATGTGTTGCATTAAGCAATTCAAAACAAAAATAGTGTTCAAGATTTTGGTAAACTGACAGAAGCAGAGTAACTTTTCAGTTTGACATCTACTTATGGTTACTAATATAGCTTCATTTTTGTTGAATATAAGTGGAAGAGTTGGTAAAGAAAACTTCATAAAACCTACCTCTGTTCTTCTGAAGATTAAAGATATTTCATAATGCTGTGCCTTAACTGTTCAGCCAGTTACCTTCAGGAAGCCGTGGATGTGCTCCAGTTCCAGCCATTGTCAAGGGTTGTTTCCCTGAGAGGAAAACAATGCTCTAATTGCAAGCTATGTGAGATAATGAGTATGCTAGTATTCAGCCAAAACCCAAAAGTGCTACTGATTTGAGATGGACATTCATTCTAGAGGCACCCAAAAGAGGAAAAAACTTACACCAAAATGGTTGAGTACTCACTTTCTACAAATCCAGTACCCTCAAGAGCAGTCAGTCAGATCATGTCAGGACTTGGAAGAAGAAAAGAGGAATTTGCATCTGGCTAATCACATTTCATTATTTAGAATATCTTTTTGATTTATTTTTTAACTTCATCTCAACCCAAACATCAAATCCTGAGTGTAGGCTGGCAATGCAGATGGTATGCCTTAAAGGTTTAAATGAAATTAAACACAAATGGGATTGAGAGAATTTGTAGTGAAAGATGCAAATGTGTTATTCCCAATTTGTAAAA
The DNA here is from genome assembly GCA_013400915.1 of Pardalotus punctatus. NCBI lineage: Eukaryota > Metazoa > Chordata > Aves > Passeriformes > Pardalotidae > Pardalotus > Pardalotus punctatus. Next base: position 148,243 of record VZTX01024065.1, on the reverse strand, counting down.
ATGGTCACTTTTTTGGTGTCCTGAAGTAAAAGACAGTTCTTAATATTGCCTACTATTTCAAACAATTGAGGAAATTCAGAGATTTATAGTAAAATTGATTAATTTATATCAAGGATGTAAATTTGCACTCTCAGCGCACTAAAATTTATTTGCTAGTGGGGGATTTTGTTTCAACTGTAGCTTCCAAAATATTTGTTAAATGTTAGTTTTTTGTCATGTTGCTCTTTCGTCTCGCTTATGTAGAGAGGCTTTCTGTTGATAGCAATTCATCTTTTATGTGCTCCATAGGTTTCCATCATTAATTTTTTTACTAATAAAAAAGTGCAGATAGGCCTGGAAGTAGGATGTGTATCTATGGGAAAAGCATCTCCTGTTCAGTATTGTGAGCCCTGACTTTATGTATCAATGGACTGTGATCAGTTCTCAAACATAAAATTCCAACCACCATAATCCATTATCAGAGTTGGACTTCAAAATACTGTTCTGTAGCTTACTGTAACCTCACAAGATCATGGCTTGGGTGTCAGAGAAAAACTGGGAGTTAGGGTATTTAATAGACTCAACAAATAAAACAAATTGCAGGTTCCACTGACATCCACTGGAGCAATGTTGAAAATGCATATCCTTTCTGGAGGCAATTGAGCTTTGGGAATTCACCTCTGCAAAACAATGATTTATATTTGTAGCTCTGTTCACTTTAAAGGTTTTAGCAGAAAAAGAAAAAAGAAAGTAAAATTTATGAACAACACAGATTTCAGCAGTGCTCTGAGTGTGTTACTTTCACCATACTCATTTCTCTGTCCAGCAGAGGCTCTGGAGGCTTGCTCTGGCTCTATGAATATGAGATATAAAACTTTACTTTCTTTGCAGTAAGAACTTAGAAAAGCATGGGCTTAAATGTAGAATAAGTTAATGATATTTATTTCTTTCTGTTGCTAAAAGAACTCTGACTATTTAGTGGAACTCTAATTATGCATGGAAGATCTGTGCTGATAAAAATTCTGGTCTTAATTTAAAAAGGGCTATAACTTCCACCAGGCACCTTTAAAGGGTCTCCCAGCCTTTACAAAATGAGAGCTGCCCTCTTTCATTATCACATTTGAGGTAAACCCCAAAGCAAACCTCTTTGGGACTTGGAGCTAAAAAGGATTTTTAAGTCAAATGGCATTGCTGCTGATTGCTGACCAAGTCATCGAGGTTTTCAGGCTGTCAAATCCTCTGTCTTTTCACACCACCACAACTGCGCACTCACTTGACTTGCTGCTTGCGAAGCAGCATTCCTTGGGGAGCATGTTTCCTGATTTTTTTTTTCTTTAGATTTAATCATACTTCTATACAAAGCCAATTCAAGTATTAATGGAACTGATTTATAGTTTTGACTCTGTGTGTCATTGTGATCCAGTATTACAAGAGAGGATTGAGCCTTCACAGTACTATCCAATCTCTGCTGGTCTTTAAACATCTTAGCTAGTCTTTACAAGGTCAGACAATTGAGATAACTTAACTAGGTTCCCTACTTCAAGGAATATTTGGTGTGTGTCCAGAAAGGCTAATGGCAATCCTTAGGTATAGTAATGGCCATTCTTCTCAGGATATCTCCATCTCATAGAAATCTTGAGGAGTTATTGGCAAAGATAAAAAATTCTTGTTATCTTTTTATTTTTAGGCAGCTTCTTTGTCTGCCTTGACTGTCAGATTAGTAAAGGACACCTCTGAGAGAATGCCTTTAGTGTTGGTAATCTCTAAGGCCACTAAAAGAAAAGTTTTTTTCAATTATGCAACAATGGGCAGCCACAGTCTTGCCAAAGTGGATCCATGTTGTGTACTTCCTGTTGATTCCAACCCTGCGAATTACCCTATTGATGTCATGTTACTATGGAGCTCTTTTATCAATAACATACCTTCCAAGGGCTATTAAGTCAGTATGACAGATCTGATAAAGCTCCTGAAGAGACAAAAAGAAAAAAAAAACAAGACCTGACAGAAGTCAGTTTATAGGATCTGTTTGTTTGTTTTTCCTGTATAATTGCCTAAAATCTTGATTATTGAATTTGCTGCATAATCTTTCCTTTGCACTTCTACTCCTTTCCCCTCCCCTAAATCCATTACTGTTTTCATGCTTTAATATATAAGATATTTTTCTAGGATCAGTAACTGTGGGTTTAGCTTCTAGTCTAATCATCTAATCAGAGAGGATAATAACCCCTTTCTGGATATTATTTATGACAGAATTTTGGTAGATGATCTGAGAACTCTTTGCAGCCACAGGAGAACACATTTGTTCCTGTCTTTAGCTCATCAAGGCTGATATTATAAAAAATGTCTTCCACGAGTCTAACTTACAGAATGTCGAATAGATCTTTGGATGAATGAATGAAGTACGTTATCTAACTTCTACTTCAGGCAGAACAAAGGCAGTGAACAATGTAGAAGTGAGCACCATCTTCAAGTTATCTGTTTTATTTATGCTGACGATGTGGCTAAAGGGGGCTAATGCCTTGATACTTCATCTTCTATTGCAGAGGCTATACAGCTAAAAGTGAGAAAGGAAATCCAAAACCAAACCGCTAAAAAACTAGCTAGGGAATCATTCTTTGCATCAATTTTAGCTCAAACTGCCCGTCTTGATTCTAGTACCAGAATCTGAATTTTCCCACATAATGACAGGCAATTTTTCTGAACCAAACCCGCTCAGAGTTTTATTCTCAACAATTATATTGGAAGAGACACTAATTCATATCTAATTACATACTCTTTTAATTAATTAACTCTGAAAAGTTAAAAATCAGTATTTCATAAACACTTTCAAACTATGGGCAAATAAACTGTATTATATCTGTAAACAAATAGTGTAGGTTGATGTGGAATATTACAAGTTAATGTGACTCTGCAGAGCCTTATCAAAATAAATGGAAAGGTTCTGCATTGGAGAGCCTTACTGCCACTATTTTCAGTCATCAACACAGGTGTTGATTTTCTCTGGTTCTGCATCAGGGCTTGTGCTTTCGTTGTATGTTATGCAGAGGGGACAATTTCTTTTGATTTCCAAACTTTCTTAATATTTTGTTTTGGATACTCTTGATTTTTCATTCTACCTGCCATAAGCTAATCAAATACCTAAACATTAAAACTAGAAAATAACCAGACACGCAAAAACTTGTAACTACTTCACAGTTGTCTAAAAAGCAACAAAAAATGGGGTGTGTGTGTGTAAGATTAGATTTACTGCAATGTGTTACAGATTTCATAGTTGCTTGTTAATTTAATCCAGAATACTGGTTTGGGGGAACAGTGGGGAATAGATGAATAAAAAAGAAACAATGAATATGTAGGGTTTCCTTGCAGTATGTGGCTGCTTCTTGGCTGGAACACTAAAACTGTGTGTTAATAGCGTATAGCAACAATGTAAGGTTGGAAATAAAAAATAATACCATGCTTAATGAAAACTGCCAATGCAATTTGTGCAGGTAGAATGCAATTACCCAAACTGGAATATAGCCAGAAATGAAAGCATTATATTTTCTGTTTCAGACAATACAGTGGCTACTTAGGATATAACAAGCAAGACTTTTTTTCAAAGTGCTTGCATGTCCAAACCCTAGTGCTTTTCAGGCAAACATAAGATATTTTTATATTGTTGCCTCAACCATTGGTGTATATTTGTGCCTTTAATGTACTTAGGCAGAAGACATAGGCAGCTATTCCCCATAATCTTTACCAAAAAAGAAAAAAAATCCACCCCCAATTCTTGTGATTTAATGTTCTAGATGTTCTGTTGTTCAGATTCTTGGAGGGTTTTATATAGCTTGGGTGCATTTTAAATACATGACTTACCAGATCTGCTTTAAAAAAACATTGCCGTGGGAGTATGTTCAGATTAAAAAGAGACTGTTTGCTTCATACCTCACTCTTGTTGCAATTATTTCTTCTGAAAAACCCAAACAGTATATAAACAGTGAGTAAATTATTATACTATGGTGTTTTTCTAAAAATTACTGTATTTTATATAAAATATTCTGATAACACCGTAGTCCTTTGAGGCTGTATTCAGAACTCAGATAGAAAATGATGCTGTTCAAGGCTTGGACTAAATATTATAATGAGTTCCACTCATTCAATATCTCATTTATATGCCCTTGAGCCATAAAAAAAGAAAACCTAAAATTATGATGGAAGGCAATTCTCAGATCATGTTTGCTTTATCCTTGTGTTTTAGCAATTTCTGCTGGCTGGATTTACTTTGGGTTGGTTTGACTGTATTTGAGAGGTTGATGGTGAAACGGCACTTCAGAGAAATACCATATAAGAATAAATAATTTTGAAATAAGCTTAAATGTTCTACTTAACGGTGGCTCTTTAATCCTATTACAGAAGACTAATTGGTGCTAATGTGTATTTTGGAACTTTTTGAACAGTGTTTTTTCCCTTACTCATCATATGCTAAGAGGTTCCCATTCAACTGGCATGATTTTTATGAAACCAAAAGACAATATGGCAAATGTACATTTTGAATTTTCTCATATACTGTTTATTCATTATTTATTCATTGGGATGTTGACACTTCTTTCTGAGACTAGTCAAAATGATTTCATTAGCAGTACCTGTTTCTGGAAGGAAAAAAAAAGAAGAATTTTTTTTTTAAGTTGACATTTGAGCCTTCCTGCATTCCTTAAATTTTTTTGTTGACATTTTCCTTATTTCTGAAGGCCAGGTTCCAAACAGCAGACAAAATAGCCAATAGCACTAAGGACAGCAGCAGACTGACTATGTTGCTGAAGCCAAAGGGAGACAAGTTTTGGATGTTTCCATCGACCAAACCTGTGTGTTGTCTTTGGCTATCCCTTTGCACCTGCCGATGTCCTGTGCAGCAACAAAGAGCAACTTTGGTGAGGAAATATTAGTAATCTCCTTGCCAGGGTCAGCAGGAGGAAAAAGACCTTTTCATCTCACCTCTTGTACTTTTCAGTCCTTGTCTTTCCACTTTTATTTTTTTTTTTCCAATTTACCTGTGCTGCCTGTCTTACAGCAGCCCAAGAGCAGACCTTCACCCCTCCTTTTTCTTTCCCATGCTAGAAAGACATGGATGTGTAAAAGCTGTTTTAACAGGAGAAATAAGAAGCAGGGCAGGCAGAAATAGTGTCAATGTAGATAAAGATGTAAAGGACTCTGACACTGTGTCCTCAGGCACCGAGTTGTCTGACATGACTAGCCATCATGTAACCCAGTGTGTTTATTTTGTCTCCAAAAATCAGGGCACTCAATAAAATCATCCATTGGGAATGGCCCTTGGGAACGCCTTAACCCCTGCACAATGCCTGGGAATTGCTGCTAATTGGTGTGGAGAGTTTCACGTGATAGTGCAGAATTAACCTAGGGGAGGAAGAGTAACACAAAGGTGCCTGAGGGAAGAGATAAAGGAGAAGATATCTCATGTAATGGAATGTGAGAAGGGAAGACTTTGGCAGTGTGAGAACTGAAATATGTGCAGGTAACCAAGATGGCCAAATTCCACAGCTGAAGTGGAAAGAGTAGATTTACTTCGTCCCCACCCTGGCAAAACAGAGACATTCACTGCTAAGCTTTTTCCCTCTTAGCAAGACCAAAAAGCGCATGTGCCATTCCCACCTGCCGTCAAAAGCCTGGCACAGGCACAGTCCTTCACAAGGCTGTATTTTACAATCTTCTTACCTCTCTTCTCCTCCACCAGCAGGCATAGGCTTGTGAAAAATATTTTCTAGATATTTTACAACATTCTGGTATCTTCTAGAGCAATTCTACTTCTCTTGACAGAAAACAATGTGAAATTTCCCCCACTGAATATTCATAGCATCCCCCAGCTGCCAGGTCATCTTGAGTGAAAATGATTTTTTTCTCTCCTTGACAAATCTTCCAGTTTTAACCTTTTCGTTCCAACAGGCAGGTAGTGAAGTAGTGCCATGTTTCAATATCCAAACCTTCCCCAAACCAGTATCCGAGATGTTTTAACCCCTGGTGTTAATGATCAATTGAGTAATCAACTGAATTCAGTAAAGGAAGTACCTTGACCAGCTGAAAATTTCTTCCTGTATTGTTGTGATAACAGTTTGTTTGCTTGATTGTAGTTACATAAAGTCTATTTTAAACATTTAAGTATTTCCCAGAAAAATATGACTTTTTTTTCTTCCTACTCATGCACATTTTGTTGTATAACTGCCTAGTTTTCAACTAAATCAAAGGGAATTAGGTATCTAAACACCTTTAAAAATCTGAAGTTACATCTAGAAAGATTGTTTAAAATGTTGGGCTCTATGGTACCTCAGTATAGGAGATGGCAGAAATAAAAGATGATTCTGAAGAAAAAAGAAAGGGATGCTATGTTGGTATATGCTTACGTAGTCGTAAAGAGGATGGTGGGGTTTTGATGCATGCTTCAAAATGTATTTTTGCTTCATTATAAATGTATTTTGTGAACATTTAAAAAACACAGGCTGGGTAACTAATTTGCATTAGGTGAGCATTTTCAGAAATTGGTATTTGGCCAACAAATGTATACTTTCAAATATATATTTTAAACCATTTCTTTTGTATAACATGCCACAAAATTTTCTTAGATTAGATAATTATCTTTCATTGTCCTTACTTTAAATTCAGCTCAGCTTCATTCAGCTTTTTGACTTCTAAGATTTGTAATTAAGTCTTTTTGTCAAATATTAATAGAAGGCAGAAAAACTGGGCCTTTCTTAACTCCAGAACCTGAAGAGTGACAAATTAACAGAAAGAGCTGAAGATGTTGAAACCTCTACCCACATCCTTAGTTTTCTTGGTGGAAGTATCATGGGGGAATTGAGGTCATGACCCTGCTAGAGCTCCACATGTATAGCAAGATTGAGAAGTCTAAAAACTTTCATCCTCTCTGATATCCCTATGTTCTTCCAAATAAAATAAGCATATAATAGAATGACATTTCCCCCTCAAAAATGACTATCTAGAACAAATTTATAATTATTTTCCTTTTGTTCTTTTATGGTGATAAGATGTTTACCATGTCCTCAAAAAGATTATGTAAGGGATGGAGGGAATTTGTTGGGGGAAAATATTTTTTACTAAAGTAAGTTTAATAATAACTTGTAAAGGAAAGTTTATGGAAGAAGAGCAGTGAAGAGCTAGGGGGATTGTGAAAAACCCCTGTGAAATAATATTATAGTTCTCTGGAGAAAACAATCTAAATAAAAAGTAGAGTTGGATACAAATGAAAAGCACAGAAATAATTTGCCCAGGGGTTCAGGCAAACCTGTTATTGTCAAACTTAACTTCTTTTTATTCCAGACAGTTTTATTATTCATAGACCTTTTTATGTATTCTGATTATTTTACTTCTAAAAGGATTCATGATTAGTGTGTAGAAAACCCAGAGTCTTTTATTTAGGAATTAAAGATGGTAGGTAGGCAAATATGTAGCAGACCTATATGAGGCTGGGTGAATATACTGTGCTAGAGGAATCCACTTTGCTTCTTGTCTAAAAACTTGTGGTCTTTTTTTCCTCTTGCTTATATGTTTGAAAATCATAGAATCATCTATGAAATCTTCTTCAAACCTTTCCACTGACAGATATCCCCTCCACCACCCTGTATTACTGGGTAATGTTCAATCTTCATGTTTTCAGAAAACTAAGAAAAATCGATACGCCACTGGAAGGGATTTGAATCCAGTTTATGCCCTTGCCTACCTGTTGGGACAAATCAGATCCTTTAGGGAAACAGTAATACAGTTTCTACGTTGTGTTTTGGGTTCACAGTGTGGCACGGCACAAGTCCTAATCTTTAAAAAATTGGCAGATAATCTCTATAATTCTTTAATCCTTCTGTGCAAAGAATTATTCTGCCAGGAATTGTTCATCCATAAAGGTAAATCTTTGTAACTGCTTGAAAATATGGTCAATTGGCACTTTAGATGCCACTGTATTTTATCTTAATGCTTGTGCTATACGTGTATCAATGACATTTATTTCAGACATAATAAATATTAAAATATTTTAATCGTCCTTTGGAGTTGAAGCAAAACAGGGCTCACAAGATTTTCTAAATCCTAGATTTTCCTCCTCTTCTTTCCCTTTGTAAAGCAGTATTCAGACACTGAAAGAGCTGAAAAATGTTCCTACCAAGGCTTTATAGAATCAAAAGGTCTTGGGCTCTGTTTGGGGATTGATGAGAATCCTTGCTCCTATGTCTAAGCAGTTCCTTAAGAAATCATTAAGATTAAAGTTTTGCTAATCTTGATAAAATATAAAAGGTGTAATAATCTCAGATGGTTTCTAAGAAGTAATTTCTGAATTGATTCACAAATTCATTTGCATACCTTCTTCAATTTACTGCTGTACACCAAAGTGCTAAACATGTGCAGAATGGCAAGATTTCCAAATGTCTTCCCCACTCTACATGGCTTTTTCTCCAGCTAATGCATGCTGCATGCCAGACTGTCAGACATGGGATAGAAATGCATGTTCACTTTTTGTGCAGCCAGCATTGTACAGCAGAAACAATGCATTTCCAATAGGCCTGTACCTCATGCATCTGTGCCATAGACTTTTTGATATAATCCATATCTGTCCTGTTGTATGCAAAGTGCATATGCCCTGACTCTGAGGATGTTTGGGCAAGCCTGCAGACAACCAAAAATGCTGATCTTGAGAAGTATAAAACGCTCCTAGATGCGGTTGATTCCAGAAGTCAGTGTCAGCACCAGAGCATATTGAGAAAAACGTGCAAAGAAAGAAAACAGGAAAAGTATATGAAATATAGTAAGGCTTGATAGTTGGAGGAGATGAGGGGACAATGAAGACTAGCAACATCCTGGCATGAACATTTCATTTCTTCTCTTCTTCATGGGATTTTCCATATTTGAACAGAGCTCTTGCCTCACATGTAATAAATCCTTTTCATGTAGCTCATGGTTCTCACTTTATAAAGCAGCAGTGACTGCTTTTTAACTTTTATACTTTTTTGTGGTAACTGTCTTTAATGTTAACTTTTTCTTTTCTCTTGTCCTTCAGATACCTCTTGCTGGGAAGAGTAATCCTGTATGTAACCTTCACATTCCCCTTCATTTCTTACACAGATGTTGAGGATTATCTGGCTCAGCTGATCTCTCACATCTCATCACTAATCTCTTTTGTCAGCTTGTCCATTCTTCAGATATTATCTATTCTTTTGAAGTTCCTCACTTCTGTCCCTTATATTCACTGAAGGCGCAACGACAAAAGATCCAGTGACAATAGCAGCATAATTTACGTATTTAATATTTACCTTTAGGTTTATGCTAAACATATATGGTTATGGCCTTTCTTGTCCCTTTTACTCATTGTTTCATGCCTAGGATTTAATAAGAATGTGTTGATCAATAAGAGATAAAAATTATAGCTTGTTGGAGTTGTCTGTAGTTGAAAATATTAATATTTGACTCTCAATCCTGATGAAGGGCTCTGTTCCTTTTATATTTTTTCCTTGTTATTAACTCTCCCACACCAGCTGTCTTCAATACAAAGACACGCAGATGTCTGCTGACAGCTGTATTTAGAAATTAGAGTGCTTTCTAGATTTAAATCCAAGATCTAAAATTTTAAGATCAATGCACAGACACTGTGGAGGTGAGAACTGCTGTTTTCATCTGAGTTTCATCTTCTACATTGATCTATTGTTCCAATCAGTGTTTCATCGTCTTCCTATCCTACGAAAATAGCAGCAGGCAAAATTGAACTTGTTCACAGAAGCTCAAGGAGCTGATATTTATTTTTGAGAAGATGCCATATTTTCAAGAAATACAATACAAATATAGAAGACTGATGATGTTGTAATCCTTAGCTCTGAGGAAATCCACCCAGGAGAAAAGTTAAACTGACTTCATGTGTTTTCAGTATTAATTAGCATTCCAGATATATTACAGGGAGTCTGAGCCCTTAGGTTGCACCAACACAGTATCATATTTCAGAGCTGTGTAAACCCAGTAAAAATTCTAATCACATGGGCTTTTTCTCTACCCCTGGGTCTCATAGTCAAATATCTGTCAAAGAGTTCAGTCAGGAAAGTTAAACATATTTATAAAGACTAGAAGTTATTTTTTCTAAGTGGAATCATGCACCTTGTGGTGTGAAATCTTGGAATGGGGAAGAGCTCTTCTGTTATCATTATCAACCTGTTCCAATATTTGTGTTTCAGCAGCTGGATGTAACAGAGGCTCTGACTTCTTTCTCATTGTGATTTTGGGGGGGAATCAGTTGTTCCTGATTGGAATTTCAAACTGCATTGTGAGAATGAAGCCCCTTGTTCCTCAGGTGGGTTAGACCCAGCCAGCTGCCTATTTAGTCCCTTTTCCTACTGGACACGGAGTAAGTAAAAAGAAGGCAAGAATACTGGGAGATGGAGAGAAAGATAGTTTAGTAAGTGAAACAAAAGTTTGTGAAAGCAAAACAAAATAAGGAATGTATTAATTCCTTCCCATTTGCAGACTGTTGTCCAGCTGCTTCCTGGAAATCTCGTCCTAGAGATCCTGAGCATGAGTTGCTTGGGATTTCATACATGCAAACATCCAGAATTCCTCCACCTTTTCTTGAGATTTTATTGCTGACTACATCATGCAGCATGGAACATCCCTTTGCTCAGTTTTGGCCACCAGAACCCCCTCCCAGTTTCTTGCCTTACCCGCAGCCTGGAAGCAGGGTAGCAGAGTGGGAAAAAGAGAAAGTCTCAAACACGGCTCAGCAATAATCAAAACACTGGGGTTTTATCAGCACTGTTCTAGCCAGAAATCTAGAGCCAGAAAGAGAGCACCATTCAGGCTGCAATGAAAAATATTAATTTCATCCCAGCCAGATGCAGTCCACTTCCTCATCCCATCAGGAAGAGCTGTTTTCTCTTTCTTAGGATTCCGGCAGGAGTAGGCAGTGTTCTTCATCTAAACCATCCCAAAAGTGTGCAGTATCCTGACAGCAAAAGGTCAGACTTAATGAGCATCACTTCACGTTGGCCTCTGCCAGTCACCAGTGTCTGACCTCCAAACAGCACGCCCATGTTCACTCAGAGCTCTCCTTGATGCGGTGATAAGGCTCTTAGCTGCCCTCAAATCTGGACTTGCCTTAAAATTCACTGCTCAGTCCTGAGTGTATTATTATTGTACCTTTGTCACAGCTCATTGAGCCACATAATCATTCTGCATGCATCACCACTTCCTCCCCTAGTAAAAATGCTTGGCATGCAGAGATGGCATCATGGTAAAGGTGGAACGAGTGCTTCAGGAGCAAAGTTCTCTAATGGCTAAGAAATAGTTTAGGAAAAGCTACAAAGGCAACTGACACATTATATACTTTATACAATCCTTTTGTGAGGTATTTGAGGTTCTTGTGGGAAAATTAAACCCTAAATTCATCATATGTCCATTTTAAAAACAGTTTTGGTTTTGATAGCTAATATATTTTAAATTCCATTTAAACAGTTTATGAGGTGCCTGTAAGATAAAAATGGCTTTATTCATTGGAGACTTTTCTTCTCTCAAACCTATTAAATTTCAAGTATCAAGTATTCCAAGTCCCTGAGCCAAAATTCATAAAGCTTTTGACTCATTATTTTACATAAACAAACAGCCATTGTGCCTGATGAATTGATGTTGAGTGTGTTATATTAAATTCCTAGTTTCCCTAGTTGTTCTGTAGGATTCTTCACTTTGCAGAATTGTGTGATTTTACTTCTTGTGTGACGCAGTAAATGATTAATATACTAATTGTTGCTAGAATATTGAATCATCTGTTCTTCAGGTTCAAAACTGATACAGCTCTGAAGAGCTGCTTCTCCATTTACTGCAAGTAATAAACCCATGCCTTTCCTTTCACAAGTAATTGAACCAATTTAAATGTGAAAGTCTAGATTGTCTCTACACTGTCTCTTTGTTTCTCCCACGCTACTTCTTCCCCTCTCCTTGTAGTTGCCAGTAGCTTCATTGTCTTTTGTTTTCAGTATAACAGCCTCTATTTTTTCTTAATTCTATCTTGCCTGAATGCCATCTCTTTTTCTTATTTTATCTTCTTTATGTTGCTTTTCCTGCTAGGTTTTCCATTACCATGGTTTTATGTGATCAACTCTTCTTCAGTCTATACCCTGTACATGTTTTTCTTTGTTGTTTTACAACACCAACATACTTGCTCTTCAAAGTATGTCGGTCTTTGTTTTGGTTCTTTCCTAAATTCACCTTAAGACCTCTTTCAACCCCACTTTCATGATCACTTTTTCATTATTTTCCCACTGTTCATCTTCTACATAATCTGTTCCCCCCCCACCCCCCACATTTCTTCCTCCCTTGGGGCTTCAGAACATTTTGGTTGGACCTAAAAGAGGATGCTTGCCAAGAAGTAGGTTTGCTATTCCAGCTTCCAATCCCTATATCAAATGAAGGAGCTTGATTTTTTTTTTTTTTAAATTTTTTATTTCTGGCTTTGCCCCATGTAAGAGTCTGCTTGTCAACCAAAGACTTTTAAATACGTTTCTCAGTTTTGCAGGGGCTAATATGCATACCTCTTTTTTTTTTTCCTTTTCTTGGTGCTAATTTATCACTTTCTGGTAACTTGTGTGGGGATTATTTAGAAACAAAACTTTAAAAACCATCAGATAAGAATTTTCTTGAATCTGATTACAGGAAGCAAGGGATTTTCCTCAAGAGACAGTAATGACATCAATAACATGAATATTTAACTGCTACTACAGTATTACTGCAATGATGCACCAATGCAGTCATAGACTCAATGTGTATTGGTGTTTGATATTAAAATGTTTATTCTGAAGACCACATAGATGATGGGAGGATACAGTTGTCATGCTCTGAAATTCTGCCTAAAAATGGCACTGAAATTCTAGCCACAGCCTGTGACATTGTTACATAAGCAAAACACTGCCTGCATGAAAAAATACACAAAGGAAAGACAAGTGTAATGAATTCATAATTCAGATTAATTCCACAAAAATATTTTTCGCACTTAACAAATAATGACAGGTACCTATCAGTGCAGCTGAACTTTATTGTAACTATCATTCTTTATAAGTCTCCATGTAGAAAGCCAATTTCATCAACACATTCCAAAGAGTTACAAGTTTTTCTTGTGGCTGTAAAAATCCTTTCACTCTAAGGACAGAAAGATTTAATCAAATTGTGTGCACTGCTGTTGTGCAGATTTCAGTTTTCCCTTGGCTTCTTTAAGAAAACAGAAGGCTTCATTTACTTTCTATGTCTACCATCATTCAGCCAAGTGGCTGTTTAAGCAGCTGGCCAAAACCAGAAGATGCTGACTTGGCTGGAACAGAGGAAACAGTAGCCCAAATAGCAAGGAGTCCAGGGCATGTAAATGAGGCAGCATTATTAGGCAAGATGAGACAATTTCTGGTATTAGGAATTAATATTGGTAGTGGACTTGGCAAGTGATGGCCAGATAGATTAAAGGAAAGTAGACAAAGATAGGTGCTCAAGTTTGGACTTGATGAAATTCACCATTAAATTTCATCTGAACAGGCATAGTAACACAGATGACAGAGAAGGCCCTGATAGGAGGAGTTACAATAACCTCTCTTTGTACTGATGAAGATGTAAACAGAAATTTTAGCTGTACAAAAAGCAGGCAAAAAGGTAGGTTCATGGAGGATACTCAGCAGAAGACTGAAATATTGGCTGTTTCTTCCACTAAATACCTGTCTGCTTTCTATAAAGTTAAAATACCATTCCAATCAATCCTCAGTGAAAAGACATCTAAAACAAGAAGGGACTTCAGGATTAAAGAAGACCTTTTATAAAAAACACAGCAAACCTCTTGCTGTGTTATTCATTCTGGTGGCTACTTTTCCAGAAAGAAGCATCAGAGAGACGGACTCAGCATTGTCAATCCTGTATGTCAAAACATAGTTGTAGCATGGGCACAAGGAGTGTTTTGTATTTTATCTCACTTTGTTGACATTTAGACTTTTAGTTCGCTCCCAGCATCTATTTTCAAGATCCTATATGCAGTTCTTTAGAATACTCTCATCTTTTACTGTAAAAAAGAGCTATGCTGAGATCTGTGTATGATCCCAGCCTTAAAGAACTAGACAGTGTTGAAAACGCTGTGGTAAACATATCTGGTTGCAAATTTCCTTACGCCTTTGATGGCAATAACAAAGTTGAAGTTTAAGTGTAGTTATGCAGCAAACTGAGGGCATATTTAGAACACCCACATATCTGTTGAATTGTCCAAACAGTTTGGAGATGTGTTTAAATAAATCCTGAACTGCGTTATCTTTTTAAATAGATTTGAATAGCTTTACATGCAGACTAGTCTACTGAGGCTGATGGTTAATGTGCCTCTGTCATGTTCAACATTTCAAGGATCATATTTCAAAGAGTGTATTTTTAAATTGTGTTTCAGTCTGCAGTTTAGAAAAAAAAATCAGCAAATGGAGCTAAGTAAATGTGATCACTCTTATTCTGTCAGTATTAATTTTCCAAACAATATTTGCAATAATTTCATATTCTGTTTAAATTAAGTACTTTCAGTTCTCTCAGTAAAAAGATAGCACAGCTTTTGAATATACACATTGCCTATTTTTCCTCTCTGTACTGCTGGTGCCTGCTTGCTTCACAAAGTCATGTCTGAGCATAAAGCTGACTGTGCCTATGAGCAGATTTTTGCTTTTAGTTCCTCCACAGTGAGGGCTGGAGAGGCAATAATAGCTGTGACTACTGCAACTCATTCCTGCAGTAACTTTAATTTTGAAAACAGAAATGAAAGTAGCGGATGTCTCTTTGTTACATGCAAAACAGACAAATATAGGAACTTTTCAATAAAATAATTGAATCAATTACATAAATTTCAGTGGCTTGAATTTCTTTGAAAAATAAAAGTTATTAGATCATGCATACTATAACTTCCATAGGTAAAGCTGACATAATTTTTGTCTCAATTCAGGAAACTGTCTTCCTTTTATGGTTTTTATACAGTTTAGCTAGTCTGCATCATGGTGGTGACTGTCATGCTTGGAGATTGTTTTGTGTTGTCTTGAAAGAAGCAGTGAATGTTTTTAAAATTTACTGCTATTTTTGTTTGTTTGTTTGTTTGGGTGGGGTTTTTTTGGTTTCTTTTTTTTTGTGCTGCATAAAGTGAGACTGTTGAAAGGGGAGTAAAACCGCATGTATTTAATCAATCAATAAGTCTAAGGAAGCTATTTTAACAGAAAATCACAGTTGACTTTGTAGGGTCGTGCTTCTCGTGTAGTCAGCACTTTATTGAGTAAAGCAATGGCACAGCTCCCAAAGGTGCAGTCATGGGGAAACTTCTCGGGTGTTTCTTAGATCTGGCAGCAAGGCCAGCTCTTTCACCCAATATCTCAGGCTTGTCCAAATCCCATTTATTGTTAAATGGAGTTCGTGTCTAACAGGGAAGGAGATCTTGTTTCAGAGTGTGATAAATGTCTCTAAGACTCATTTGCCATATCTGTAGAACAGAAACAATTCAAACATGATGTTAGGGCACTATAAAATGAATGGCATTGCCATCCTCTGCAGGCTGGCTACAGGGAAGGATGTTGTTTACACGGGAATATTTATGTATTGTGTTGTCTTTTGCTGCTGGTAGCATTTTCTGATAATAATTTTTTTCTCTTTCTCCTTTTGCTTTTCTATAACTTAAATAGTTTTAAGAGTTCGGTTTCTGTTTTCCCACACACTCTATGTCCTATGCAATATTGAGAAATAGTCAGGGTAGTTTATCTGAATTTTACTAGCATGAACGTAACTGAAACATCTGATTTGTATTTAAATGCACCAAAATTTATCTGTGACTAAGGTTCATTGAATTAGTTTAGATGGATTTAGGTTTTTTCAAAGCTGAAGGTATTAAAAAGGGAGGCAATCAGTAAATACAATAGTGTTTAAGGCATAACTGTACCCGAAAAAACTGCCTGTGCTCATATATCAAAACTTACTTGAGATGGTGGTGTAATTTATACCAACAAGATACATGGTCTTACTTTAAAGATGCATTAAAGGTATGTCTTGATAAAGAGAGATTGTTTTCAATTGACTTCAAGAGTTAATGAGCCAGAAAGAGTATGCATCTTCTCTCTAGGTACATAAATATATAATACTTGCAGAACTCACACGACATCTTCTCTTTGTTCTCTTCCACATCATTCAGGAAAAGTAGCAGCCAACTGTAGCAAGAGCCATAGAAATTTTAGGCTCTGCTGAATAGACCCTCCTTTCTCAACAAATTTCTCAGAAAAATATTTACCCAGCCTTAATTATATTACCCCAAGCGTTACTGCCACAGCAATAAAGAGAGGGCAAGCACATCAATTATAAACCTGAAGAAAGGAGAAACTGTAGTGACACAGAATTTCTACATGGAAAGCTGCCTGTATCAGCTCTTGCGCTGTGGAAGCCACTTCCCTAAGGCAAAGGATGGCACTCATGTTCATCAAAGTGCATGATCATGTGCCTAATTACTCCTGAATCTGGACACATCAACAACAGATTTGTACGTTATTTTCTTCCAACAATGCTTGCCCCAAACCTGTGAAGTGGTGTTTAGTGGGAACTTAAGGTGCTTTGTTATCATACAAATGATGTTAAGAGTTCTTAACTAAAATTTTTACATTTTTTATGGAAAATTTTTATAGAGTACTGCATTCAGTACAAAACATGATTTTGACTATACACAGTCAGAAGTTATTTTCTGCTATGTGCAGTGGACTTACTGCATTTACAGGAATCAAAAATTTCATAACTGACCTGTTTAAAAACCAAACAGATGAACCAAACCCAACAAGACTAGTGTGATATTGCTGTGATGTTTAGGATGTATAGTTCTCAGGAAGATATTGCATAACTTTTCCTGGACTTTGAAAAGCAATAGGACTGATTGTCTCAGGGTGAGTTGAAGGCATTTCCATCTTTATGTTATTTGCAGACTTCGTAGCGTAATGCTGTACTGTAACTTGCTGAACATTCAACAAGAAAAGAATTTATCATGTAATATGACCTAAGTATTTTGCATTTTGTGATATTTCCTTAGAGGAGCTGCTTAAAGAAAAACATGAGATGACTTTAAAAGTAATTTTATATATATTCTTTATTTGACTGTTGATTTTTCCTTTATCCATTATTTTCCTGTTACTATGAAATAAGTGCTATTCAACACTGTTGCTAATACGATGCTAATTATTAAATGACAGAATTAGGTTGTTTCCGTTAAAGGGTATTTGTGAACATTCAAACTAAATTTTGTTCTTTTTTTATTTATCATGGCACAATAAATCAGAGTGTGTTCACTGCTACTTTTATGTAATTACTTGATTTAGCCTGATGGACTGCAGTATAAAATGCAGATCTTCAATAGCGTTAAAGTTCATGATTTTCTCACGGAGTACCTTGTGTTGGTTTTTGTGAAGCAAATGACAACGGTGGGGATGGTCAGAATTCAGATTAAGATTCTTTTTTTTTTTCGCTCAGCCATTTTGCTTTTCACCCTTTTCACCGTCCTTTCTGCCATGTGCCCTAGAAGTGGGAAGATGGCAGTCAGGCTTGGTGCCTTGCATGGATGGCTTTAGGTTTGGCTGAGGGCTGGAAGCAGCCATCTCTGGATACACTCATTCTACTAAGTTGGAAAATTACTGTAGGTTCCTTTGGTAGTAAATTGAGTAGGCTTCATGAGGAAAGATATCTGCATAAAATCCCTTACTCGCAGGTTCCTTTAGGCCTTTCCAGTATGATTATTTTATTCATTATTCTTTTGCAATACCTATGATAGCTTTCAGTGACCTAATTGTGTATAGAAAAGATAGAGCTCTGTGCAGGTTAGCTAAGCATGGGTTTTTTCTTACTTTATAGTCTGTGCTGAGCTGAAGGTTTTGATGACTGAAATGTGCCTAAGCTAGTTTGTTTAAGCCTGATACATCTGTGGTTTTTTTTGACTTTTTAGTCTTTTTTTCTCTGTACTAGAGCAGGGATTGAAGGAACAGGATCTGTGGCAAAAGACTTTGTCATATCCAGACTTTGAGACTGTATACAGAGAGAATTTGTTTACTAGTCCTTTAAGGCTCTTACTAAAAGGAACATTATACTTAGCCGCATCATTAAAATGTAAAAGAGTTCTGTGATCCAAAATAGATTCAAAATTGTTTCTTTTCTGGTGCTGCAGCTTCAGATATTAAGATATCAGCATAATGTTCTTAAAAGTTTGCTGCAGTGCTGTGAGAAAAAAAGTAGTGAGTGTTTGAGAGATGTTGATATGTGGCTCTATTTTAAGGAGAAAGTCTGTATTTAGATGTTTATTGTTAAGCAATACTGAAGTACACATTTTTACAATAAATCATAGTTATTCCTTTATTCTTTAAATAGGTAATTCATTCCTGTTTTTAAATGATGCTGTGTAGAGGAATCTTATTTGCCCTTTGAGTAAGATTATTAAATATATGAAAGGGTGGCCAACATGCATTTCTGTAAGGAGGGACAGCATATATGAAAAGATAAATGTGAGAATATGTCTGCTAAATGTATGACAGCTTGCTGGAAGAATTTAAAAGAAAAAAAACTGAAGCCTATGCTTCACTTGTGTTTGAGAACTGTGCTTTGCCACACTAACTAATCAGAAATACTCGCTGTGCAACTCGGAGTAGCAGTTGTAGCACTGCAGATGAAGGCTACTCAGCAGCTGGAGACAATCACTGTGTGATACTCCCCAGCTTGCTGCAATTCTGACATCTCCCGACCTAGGCAAGAGGAACAGACATGGCAGCATGCTAATGACCTCGAGTTATAATTAGGCTGTCTTAATATTTCATTGATGCCACCAACATGCTGTTTCATTCTGATCCAGCTCTGCTGTGCTTATGTTTGTGATATCCAAGCAGGCAACAAATACATGCCAAAAAGCAAGAGTGAATGTGAGAATAATTTAAGTAATGCATGACTTGCACCACTGGAACCATAGTACTAGCTTTTCATGTTTCTCATTACCAAACCCCACTATTTACATATTTTGATGCCTTTCTGTGAGGCTTGGGGTTTTGTTTTTTCCTCCCTGAAATAAATCAAAGAGGATGAATTCTCTCTCCAGTCCCATTCCCACTAGTACAAAGTGGCATAACTGCTTGCCCTGTTCTTACTCTTGCCTCAGTGCCTGCTAGTGGCCAGTTGGAGACAAGATATTGGGCTGTGGGGTCCTCTTGGTCTGAACCAATGTAACTGTTATGATCCTGACAGGTGCTACTTATCCACACTGATAAAATTTGTCTTTATTTTGGATGCTTTTCTCAGAAAAGTTGCAAGAATGTCTAGGGGCTTGACTGTTGTGTTGATCCTTTTCTTCCATGTATTTGGTGTAGTCCTTACTTCCTCAGAGAAAGAACAGATTGGTGGACTTTAGTATGGAGTAATTTCCACGTTGCCATTTTTCATGTGTCTAGAAAATCTATGTTCATGTATCAGAATTCCAGAGGCAGACTGAATTCAGAGACACTTCCCTGAGCTGTGATAAAGCTCTACATGGGAATGGTGTTTTAGACCAGATGATGATAAATGGGATATATCCATCACAGGTTCAAATAATTTTAGGGTTGGTTTCTGAGGAGACTATTTATTTTGCATCATTTCCTGAACAGTCAGCATAATTGTCCAAGGAGAAATTGTTTCTTTCATGTGTGTCCAGTTCAATGGTGGTTTTCTTTGTTTACTCTTGAGTTAACAAGAAGAGAGTGAGCTTAGAAGCAGGTTTATTTTGGCTGCGAAAATATTGAAGAGGAGTTAGTGATGAAAAGGTTTTTCACTGTAGAGTTGTCAGACTGTTCTCTGAGCAGGAAAAACAAGGCCAGTGAGAAGAATCTATAGGTCAGATAGATCGGATATTGTTTTCATGTACTGCTAGTGCAGAAATATCTTGGTGGATCATACTGACCTCTTGAGAAGTAATGATGTTTCTTTGCTCAATGCGTGTCTTGATGGTGAAGCAGCCAGTCATTTTATTCTTTGTTATATGGATGTCTATCACTAGCCAACTCCAAATAACTGCAAAAGTAAGTTGAACGTGTTTCTAATTTTTGTTCTTCTAATTTGCTGAAATATGTGGGATCTTATTGTCTGAAAAAGAAATTGAGTGGTTCAGGAGAAGGGGGTGTTTTACCGGAGCTCTCCTGCATGTTCAGAATTGTTTAGATGGTCGAGATTTGCCAAGGGTAATCATTTAATGATGAGATGTTTTTCTTTAGGAAGTAGATGTCACTGCTTAGTCCAAGTTCCCTCTTGAACTTACATTAATCACATAATATAGAGAACTGTTATTCTCAGCATGTACTTAAAATTAGATTAATTTTGCCTTTGGGCTTGAATTAAGAGTTTTTATATTTTTATGTCTACTCAAAAATGCCTCACTGCATTTATAAGCCTTGCCTCACTGAATAATTTTCTGCCTGTATCCGCTAGCTGTTAGGGAGCAAACAGACTCTGATTGTTGTTATTCTCAATAGTTCAAGTAAATTTCGATATGGAGCTTCTTTCATTATCTTACTGAGAAACAGCTTTCCAAGTTTTCTTATTGTTTCTTATTAGTTTACATTTTGAATCTTTCCAGATTATCAGTGTCTTCTGTAAAGTGTGGGCAGTGTAAGAGAGATAGTATTGCAATAGTGGCTTTGTTAATATTGTATGCAATATAAAAACCATTTTCCTCCTCAAGAGAGTACTCCTTAATGTTGTCTGGCCCTGCTGCTCTTTGTTTTCAGCTTGTTTCCCTCCTGTACACAAGGTCTTTTGTTTTAAAGCAAAAATGAAGCAAACAAAAGAAAAAATATTGGACAATAATTGATGGAGAAGCTCTGTTCTGATCACGTGTGGAGACTTTTTACCCACGTAGGCAATACATTTTAATAATGATTATTTATGGTGCTGTAAGCTATCCTGGTTTTCTTTCATTTAAATGGAATAAGAACATTCCCATTGCCTGTAAGCTAGAAAAGTAATAAATAAGAACAAGGGAATAGTCCTTGACTTTTATGGGGCAGCTGCTTTTTAATTCAAGTTTAAAAGTATTATCTTGGGAAATGTTGGCTAGACAAGGCCTGTAATCACACATTGAGCAATAAGGTTAAAATACCAAATTTTAACATAACTGTATGTGTTATCATTGCTTGTTCTGTCCATTAAGTGAGAGTTGCATCTTTTGTGAAAAGACAGCATGTAATCCTGCAGGTTGACTGTCTATTACACAACGTGCACAAGGAAAGGATGAGTAGCATATTTCTTCTAGGATGTTCTGTATGTGAGTTACATCTGCAGGTGGTGATACTTGTTTAAGTATTTTATAGGAAGGAAACATGTATTTCTTGCACATAAATGGACACTACTACCTCTGTTCAGCTGCTACAGACTTTTGTTGAAGGAAGACTTAAATCCCTAATATTACTCAGATACTTAAAAAATATTATTAAGGAGATAGACAATTTTTGGTTCAAAATCTGCACTCAAATTTCAAATAATTATTAAAAAAACCCCTGACACACAAAACTACAAAGCTTTGAGATGTACTTTCTTCAATGCTATTCAAAGATACAGGCATTAGATAAAAAATTTGTCTGTAGATTAAGTAGCTAAAAACTGGGCAGTAAAGTATAGGAATGCTTAGAAAATTTTCAATTGAGAGGTCATCGGTACTCTGAGAAGGATTTTTATTTTCATAAGCTCTCTGGGAAAATGGATACATACTGGGATGAGCCTGCAGTGTGGCCAGGAAGGCCAGCAGCATCCTGGCTTGTGTCAGTAGCAGTGCGGCCAGCAGGATCGGGGTGCCATTGTGCCCCTGCACTCAGCACTGGGGCGGCCTCACCTCGAGTGCTGTGTGCAGATCTGGGCCCCTCACTACAGGATAAACGTTGAGGTGCTGATTTCCAGAGAAGGGCAACAGAGCTGGTGAAGGGTCTAGAACACAAATCCTATGAGGAGCCGCTGAGGGAACTGGGGGTATTTAGCCTGGAGAAAAGGCATGTGGGTAAATTCATCTTTTTACATATTTGACAAGAAACATTTTGCTTTTGGAATCTGCAGTATAGAGTAAAGAAATAGCTATAATCTGTTAATCAAAAGTAGCACATGGAGTTCATTGCAAATAATATTTTAAAATAGATTAAAAGTGTTAATGCATTATTCTTTCTGGAATTACTGAAGAGAGAACTTTATTCTTTTGGGAAAGAAAAGGATAATGAAATAGCTTTGAAAGGGTTGTTGGTTTAGATGAGAAATGACAGGAGACACATTAGATAAAAACTGCTTAGATCTTTGTTTCTTAAATGAGAAAATAGTTTTCAATAAATGTTGAGAAAATTAATAAATTATGGTTCATATCTCTCCATGACCAGATTTGACCAATTCATTTGGGCTGCATAAAACCATTGTGTATTCTGGAAAGAGGAAAAGTGCTGTCTTAGTATGCAAAATACAGTGTTGATGTAGCAAATGATGTGGCAGTCTGGGCAGTTATTTGGTTTGTAATGGGTAGAGTTGGACATTTGGCATTTTCTATGTTTTCTGAAATCTTCTAACATGCGACAGCTGCAGATCCATTGGTCTGGGTAAGAGCAGAGTGGGTTTGTCAGGGGAGAGCCCTTCTGTGGCTATCCTGTCTTCCAGGTCAGGAAAATGAGGAGGCTGGCAGCAAGAGTACAGTTGCCAAAGTTCTGGTACTATATACTGAAATGTTTAAATTACTAAACGCATGTGTGATTATATAATGTGCAATTGTATTAACATTGTGCATTTGTATTTCAATGATGGCAACACCTGTGCAGAAGCAGTGCTTGTCTCTGCAACATGAGGAACACAAACAGGGATTTTCTTGTTCGTTTTTTGTTGTTCACTGTTGGTTTTTACAAATCCTTTGTAAAGTTTCTGTGCTATCTCAGCTGGACTTCTGTCTCTTTCAACTGTTGAACTGTTGCACTGAGGCTCCTGTAGGTACAAGGATTCCCTCATGTGCCCTCTAACCAGCTGGTGAGAGAGTGGGCATTAATTAATGTTGTTATAAGTAACAGGGAGGCGAAAAAGATCAGAAGGGGACAACAGAGTAAAATATAACTGTTTATCAGTAATTGTGTACTTTGCCTTTTATAAGCTGTGCCATTTTCAAACTGAGTGTAATTACAAGAATAAGTCAGAGGGGAAAGAGGAAATGTTTTGCTTGCTTTTGCTGATAAAGCTTTGCTGTGTTCAGTATTCCTTGGACTCGGGATCCTAGTTTGAGAGGGAAAAGAAGACTGTTTTTGTTTATACTGGCTTTATAATTAAATACCTGTGGCAGTCCCAGATAACAGCAAGCCCATGCTTTAGTGACAGCACACGTGCAAGACCCTCTGAGTGATGGAGTAAAAGTTAACCACTCTTTTTCATTACTTCACTTGGAGTAAGCACCACAGGAAACTCTAGAGAGCTGTGTTTTCAGAAATGGAATACAAGGTACTTTCCAAAAACAAACTTTCTTTATGAAATCCCTTGTTGGGCAAATAAAACCATAATTAGTTCTATTTGATAAAAATATTCTGAAGTCAGCAATAGGCAAAGAGCAGCTTCACTTGATTGTTGAGAAAAAAACCTAATGCCTCATATGGCTAAAATAGCTCCATTTTTTCATTAACAAACCCAAATACAACTTTAAGGGTATAAATAATTTTTCTATTAGTTTGAGGATCAGCAAAATTCACAGATATAGTCTGATAGTATTTTGAGACTCTTTACTAAATGAGGATTTGACCTTTTAATCTACAAGTCTTGTCTTATATAAATAATTTTGAATATAGATTTTATTGTAAGGAAGACTGAATCTTCTCAAATGTTCATAATAATTTAGATATTTGACACTGATAAAAATCTCATTGAATCAAAACGTTTAGAATATCTGAAGAAAAAATCCTGTTAGATCATCAAATCTGGTTTTCTGCTGTTTTGCAGTGAGTGTATTGATATTAAACTGTTGCTCAACTTGATCTTATCCAAAGGGGTGATCTGAACACAACAAATAAAATTCTGAAGGTTTCACTGGGATATGAACACATCATTCTGACTAAATGTAATAATTTAATTACAGGGAGCTTTCTGAATCACAGGTAAGTGTCTTCCAAGAAAATTATGGGTGAATATTGTTGTATCGGATGTGGAAATGAAAAGGCCATTTGAGAAGATAAATGCCTTTTTTTCAGGCTTGATTTTGTTACCTACATTTACAAACCATAAAAGTAATATTTATTCAAATCAATATTGTGACAAAAGCACAATGACATTGTGGTATTAAGTAAAAAATGGAAAAGTGTGTTTTATGAAATGATATGCAGTAAGATCTCACATTTGCTACCAGGAAATGTATGGATTCTACTCAGTTCCAAATGCTACTTCCTTTTCCCACTTTGATAAATTATGCAGTAAACATATTAATTAATTAAGTACAATATCAAGGCCCACTGGTTGATACCTTTTGCTTGTTTTTACATCCTTTGGGGTGAAGGAGGTTGTACTGTAGCTATGAAAGTCATCCATGCTGTAATAAATTGTAAAATGTTGCAGTGCGTATGTAACCTCATATTCCATGGTGAAAAGCATGTGCTTGTCTCGCTTTCCTACTGCTATATGCTGCACTTTTTGGTACGTAATTTCAAGTTGGCTGAGATCCAGGCCTACTATAGAGTCAGTCACAACTGTGAAGCTGATGTTAAACCATTGGGATCAACCACAGGAGGGACTCTGAGGGTTTCAGCACTCCTGAAGAAAGCAAAGGAAGAAGGCAGTACCTGGGGATATTCTCAGTATTGTAATACGGGCATTTAGATAAAATGTAACATCTGGCTGATTATCAAGCAGTTCATTGTGCAGGTGCAGGATTATTTTAGCACTGCAATTATGCCAGGTTTCATTATTATTTTTATACTCCATTTAATTATCAAACAAGAACATTTGTGAGAACCTTACTAAATTAACTTTGTGGGAGAATATGGATTTGTAGGATACTTTGCAGGTTCTGCTCATTTTAAATCTGTGTTGTGCATAGCATTGCAGCATTATTACTGTGTAATGTTTTTAATTAAAAAAAAAAAAGAAAACAAAAACCACTCTATTTGTTAGTATGGATGTAAGAAATCCTTTAAAATAATGGAAAGTGGAGAATTTTGAGCCTCCATATTTGTGTGTACAGTAACACATATCTCACTGACCTTCCCTAAAAGCAGAGCTCTGCCACAAGCTGTGCCTGAGTTTGTGTATAGCCTTGTGGTCTTCTGCGGTAAAGTACATGATTATTTCTGATGCAGAGTGGCAGAATCTTGCCACCAGAAATGAAACCAGTATCATCTCCTCTTTGCTTGCTGAGATATTCCCTTTGACATTGATCTTTACACTTTAGCGCCGCAGAAAAATGGCAAAGGCTACAGCAGGAGGAAATGTCCCTCGACAGCTATGGAGCAAACCTGAACCTATGACACGGGTTTAAGAGCTGAGTTCAGAACTGAGGGGCTCTGTTTCACACATGCACACACACCCCCTCAAGGATGTGGTGGCTGGGTGCTTTGCTGAGCTACAAACGTTCTCCTAAAACCCGTAGGGGAGGGAGGAGCAGTAGCAGTTCAGCGCTTAGCCAAATCAAGTGGCCTGGTTTTCTGTGCCCAGTGTCATGTAGAAAATTGAGCCAGATTTCTCTCTGGTTAAAATTATTTGTGGGAGTCTATTGATGTATTTCAATATCTATTGATGTATTTTTTTTTAATAATTATCATAAGAATGACAATATGTAAATCTGAAGAAATTTTACTTTCCTTCTGTCGAAACCAGCCATGATGCTGCCAGTCTCACAGGCACAAGAGCCGGCTGTCTTACCAAACCAAGCTGTCAAAATAGCTTTTTTGTTTTTAAATTTCAGTGAAGTGTATAAGATAAAAGTTTAAATTATTCTTGAATTCAGGAAGCAGCAAATATTTGCATTAGCACTATATATTCCTCGTATTTCTCTTTGCATCATCCTTTCCAAACTGTGCATCATGCACTTGGTCACTTGCAAGGTCTGAGGAATATGATGGATGGGATATCAGTGGCATAGGAGCTGTTCAGATATAAAAGATAAGGAGAGTTCCAGGGGGACCCATTCTGAGATCTGGCAAGGTTAGGGGAAAATCCCATAACTCCATTGCTGTACTAAAGGTCTTGTGAGCTGGGTCGTTTCAGAACATTTTGGAACATGGCTGATATTGAGGGCTGCAGATTGTTTGGTTTATTGTGTTTCTGTTTTGTTTTCTTGTGTGTGTGCGCGCATGTTTGTCTTGGGGATTTTTACAGATAATTTAAATATATTTTTAATTAAATATTCTATTAAATGGGCAAGTCTGCCCTTCAAAGTTTAGGGAGTCACACTGCTGTTTAGCAAGACTCTCACTTCAAAACATAACTGGCTGCTAAATAATAATAGAAGATAGGAAAAAAGTGACAGCAGAAGAGAAATCAATGGTTGTATTTAAATTTATTTGAAAACTAGTGTCAATGGTCTAGTCTAAACTGAAGGGCACACAAAACTCTTGAGCCTTTCTGGTGGCTTTCAGCTCAGGCGTCAGTCGGTCTATGCAGTGAACTGGTTCCACAAGATCTCCGTTACTTTAAATTCTATCTGATTTCAAATTTTGTTATTCATGTCTCATAAAGCATCATAATATCCAAAACAAAAGATGTATTTGGAGCCAGGAAATAGAACCAATGCATTTTCTTTGAAAAACTGAGTAGCAGTGAGTGTGGTAACTTTTAACCTGGCTCTTGAAGATGTTACATTTCCTGAGCACTTTGAAAAAAAAGTGATTTTTAAAAACGAGTTTTCAGTTATATTTAGCAGCTATGTCTTTAATGACCATAAGAAATTACTTGGATAACTGTGGAAACTGAAATCAGCAGCTTTGGTCATTTAGTCTGCTTCAGTGAGCTATAGATCTCTTTCTACAGCTCATGCTGGCTGAATGCTGCAGGTGGAGAAATACAGCAACAAGAATCAGCAGTGAGAATGAGAGATGAGTTTGGTAAAAATATTTGACTGATCTTCGTCCTGAGTAACACAAACCTTGGCTTACTAGTATTAGTTTTTCTGTCTGCCTTCCAGCGTTTTTACTCAGTATGTGAGCTCATATTTAACCTCGCGTTACTTGACTTATTGACCACTTCCAATTGCCTTAATTCACGCCTATCCTTCACTATTTGATTAAGGTTTCCAAAATGTTTTGTTCCCATCACTCTTAGCAATGTTAATTGGCTATTCTATCAATTTCAACATTGTACCTTGTATGTTTATTTTAGAGTGTATTTCTTCTGTGAAATATTGTAGGGGCAGGGAGCTGAATATACCAGCTTTTTGCTACTAGCCTAAGGTTCACTGTGATTAAATGGGAAAAGCCTTTTTATAGATATTTCAATGGAATGTAAAATCCATAGTGGCAGTATCCAAATTAATTTGGGTTCGCATGAGGCTTTGTGACTTACTTTTCAAATACAACACCACTAAAAAGATGGTCAGCTGAAGTTTAGATTGGCTGAACTCAGCAGTTATTAGGCACAGAGAGTTTAAATAGAATGGGATTCTTGAGAAGAATACAATTGTTTAATTAAAAACAAGATGAAGGATTATTCATCTATTCAGTCGCTGCTTCTCACAGTACTTCAGTTGAGGTTATATAGGGAAAAGTCCATTAAATCACCTCAGAGAGTGTCTAAAGAAACAAAAGATAAGTAGGCAGTGGGACTCATTGCTCCAGGAACTTTTTCAGGCAAAAAGTTAAAGTGAATTCAAAACATGGAGCTTTTTACACTTATCTTGGTGTACTCCCTGCTGTCTGTGAGGGGAAAAAGTGCATGGAAATTGAAGATGGGTCTGCTCATTAGGTAGTGAAGTGGGGAGAAAGTTAATGCTTTTATCCAATTTGTATTCCATAATGAGATCCAAACAGTCTAGTGTCTTTTTTCAGAGTCATGTGCTAATGTCTCTTTAAAATCCATTTGAGAATCTAGTTGGAGACAAATGAAGCTCGAGTGAAGATGGAAGGTTCTGCACCCAGTCAGGGTGCTGACTAGGTATTGCATGGTTTGTATGCAAGTGAAGGAAGTATGAGAATGGGATTTGGATGCTTGAAGGGGTCCATGTGTGTGCCATGGTACATAGAATCATAGAATTGTTGAGGTTGGAAAAGACCTCCAGGATCAAGTGCCACTGTTAACCCAGCCATGCCAAGTCCTCCACTAAACCATGTCCTGAAGTGCCACATCTACACATTTTTTAAATACCTCCAGGAATGGTGACTCAGCCACTTCCCTGGGCAGTCTGATCCAATGCTTGACAACACATTCAGTGAAGAAATTTTTTCTAATATCAAAGCTAAACCTCCTCTGGTGAAACTTGAGGCCGTTGCCTCTTATCCTATCACTTGTAATTTGGGAGAAGAGAATGACACCCGCAGCAGAGATACACGATATATGATTAAAAATATGCTGTACATATATATGTACAATATATGAAGACATATGCATGGCAGTGTTTGTTTTATGGCTGGACTCAGTGATCATAAAGGTTTTTTCCAACCTAAATGATTCTATTCTATGTAAAGACAGGTCCTTAACCCTTTTTCAGCGTAGATGGTGTCTTGCTTTATGAATAGCCTAGTTATGCCCCTGGGGGAAGAGTAATGGTGTTTGTCAGAGTAGCAAAATCTAGTTCCTGGAATCCAAACCAGTGACATATCTTGTTTACTTTATCACTGCTTCCTTTTGTAATTGATCTGAAAGTTCAGCTGTTGCAGAAAAATGACAAATGGTTGGTGCCCTGTATCTGTGGAAACTATCTGGGAGCTATTGTAAAGGCTGGTAAGGCTTTAGCTGGTAAAGATGTAATCTCATGAATGGCAGAGCAATTGCAATTTGAGAGGTAGAATGGAGGTCTTAAAAAATGAAAGAAACGTTGCAGAATGCCTGATGAAATCAGATAAAGCTGTGATTTATTTCATATGGAAAAGAATAAGTTGCTGATGTTTGTGTTTGGCTGCAGGTTTGCTGAAACGTTTTCAAACAAACACTGATCTTTTTTCCTTGGTGCCTGGTGTTTCTTGAGACTTGTGTCTAAAATTTAACATATTGGATGGTTCCTCCCTACTGCCCTCTTAGAACAATTAGAGGAAAGGTAAATGTGGGTGCAGTAAAGGCCACATTTTAATTTTGCCCTCAAGTGTCAGGCTCTCCTGAGAAATACCATTTATACAAGTAGGAAGTGTTTTACATGTTTAAAAATGTTTCATGAAATATTTCATCTTGAATTTTAAAAATTTTAACGAACTCAGATGATCTGAATTCAGCTACTATTGTCATGCAGCAGCTGAGAGTGGAAGCATCATCTTAAGTTATATTTAAGCAAACTCATTTAACCACTAGAAGGATGTAAAACCAACCCCAAACAAAAGTTAAAACCCAAAAACAACAACAAAAAACCGTTGCAACATCTCAGCACAAAAAACCCATTTCTTTGACTGAGGAAGGAGCTATGAAGTAGTGTATTTAAATGATTCTACCTAAACAATAAAAAGACAGACTTAAGAAAGAAACCAAAGACAGAAATTAAGGCACCAGTAAGATGGGTGTTCTCTAAAAAACAGAGCTCTTTTGAAAGCATTCAGACAAAGCACAGGAAATGGCCCACAGCCTTTTGGAAGTGCAGTTTGGAGAGTTTCTCAGGTTCCTGACTGGATGCTAGGTCCCAGCTGAGTTTGATGGGAGAGATGGAAAACTGGAGAAGATAAGATACAGCCTTGACCAGTGGCCTCGTACACCAAGGTCCTCTCTGCTAACAGACATCACTGCGTGTGGAAGGTCAGGGTCAGTCCCACTGCAGTGTGCTAGGCATAAATCCAATTTAAGTGTGCTTTAAACACTTAAGAGCCTGTCTCACAGGTCTCCTATGGATTCCTTATTTCAACTGAAATTGGATGCTGATTTGCGTCTGAGGCATTGGGATAAGGGATCATCATTAATATCTCCATAGACACTTAGAATTTGCCACTAAAAGTTTGAAAACTTCCAAAGCATTATGTAGTTACCATTGTTGTTGCAGACACCACGTTTTTACATATAATTCTGAAAGTTATTGTGCATTTGATAATTTTGGTGAAAGGCATGGAGGTGGGCTTTTAAAACAAAGTATTGATGCAAATTATTTTAAAATCTGTTTGCAAAGCTATCTCTGTTCAGAGCAGAAATAAATACCACCCATTCAAAAAATGGATGTTTTAGAATCCTAAAATAGATAATTGAAAATAAGTTTTAATTTAAAAAAAAAAAATAATCTTCTTTAAAAATAAAGCTCTTTGATGTAAAACTAAATTAAATAGATAAATCTCTCTACCAGAACAGGGCAAGGAGAAAGCGTGTTTTATTCATGTAGCAAGCTGCTATTTTACATTGATGAAAATAAAACTACATGTGAACTAGCAGCTGCTCTCCAACAGATTGCTGCATCTCACAATCTGTGAAGGAGCACAGCTGGAGAAATCTGCAGAACATTTTTTTCTGTAAATCAAACATAAACTAGGAAAGCATTAAGTACTGTACTTATAATAGCATCAGTGTTTGCAAAGGATTTCCCCATGCTGTATGTAGGGAAAATTGGTTCTGTTTTCAGGCTGTCTTCTAGAAAATATTCGGCCAACCACTAATTTCCAAGGTATTCATTCCTACCTCAAGCGCTTCACTGTCTGTCAAGGCCTTGCAGATGTTTTACTGCGTTTAAGCAGGCTTCCATTTTCTCTGACAGAATATGAGTGTGAAAACAATTCTTACTTGAAGGTGTGTTATGTCCTTCCTTTGAATAAGTTATTGATCTAGGGTGGCCAACATGTATCTGAAGAAATCCTTATGTTATCTGTAAGAGAAGATATTTCTGACTCACTCAAATCTGTCAAGTAAGTTTGCTGCTTCTTTTGTTGTTTGAGAAGAAAAAGTTTTTTAGTGCATAGTTCAGATGTTTGAGGAAGACCATGGAGATTGGGTGTGTTTTTAAAGGGGTGAGGGAGAATTACAGCCTAAGCATTTTCATAATATTAGAGGTGTCAACCTTTGCCTTAACTGATTAAATAAATCCTGAAAATCACTGAGTCACAAATTGGGAAATACAAGCCTGTAGTACCTACCTTAATATTTTCTCATCAAAAATAAAATAATCACTTTTCACAAGAGAGAGGTAAAAGTGTCACTCATCAACCTTGACCATGGTGCTCTGTGTCAGTGTGACAATTTTGACTGGCAGATGCTACTTGGTAAGCTGAGGCAGGAGTCATCATGGGAAATGATGAGAAGGGAACCATATGAAGTGGTTAAATGT
Source organism: Pardalotus punctatus (assembly GCA_013400915.1). NCBI lineage: Eukaryota > Metazoa > Chordata > Aves > Passeriformes > Pardalotidae > Pardalotus > Pardalotus punctatus. The sequence goes on along the minus strand of VZTX01024065.1, from coordinate 116,844 downwards.
ATAAACTTCAGGGGCCATTAGACGAGTAAGTAAAAGGGAAACCAGCATATTAAGCTTTTATACACTGGGTAAATATTTGTGGAGATGTTGAAGGCAGAATAGATCAAAGTGTAAAAACATACCAATTCTTTATGAAAAAAGCCAAAACAACAAGCCCAAACCATTCAGCTGTTTCTCTGAGGTGAACTCTTCGTCGTGTAACACTCTAACAGAAAATTACAGGTAAATTTGCATAGAAATACAGTAAAAAAAGAAATGTAAGTGTTCTGTTTGAAGGGTTGTAAATCATTGCATGGTTTACAGCTATGAACTCTGTGGCTGGATGTTGATTATGTTTAAATATTTATATGACTTCCAGCAGCAGTTAACAACTTTGAAAGAAAGTCATCTTCCTAGTGATTTGAAGGATTTACCTTTCATTTGCCTTTCATTGTTTGGTTTTGTGGGGTTTGGAGTTAGGGGTTTTTTTGCTCTTTTTTTTGTTTTGTTTTGTTGGGGTTTTTTTGGTTGGTTGGTTGGTCAGTGTTGTGTGGGGTTTTTGGATGGATTGGTTGGTTGGGGTTTTTTGCTTGTTTTTCTTTTGGTTTTGGTTTTCTTAATATACCAGGTAAGATTTAGCTCTTTGTAGTTCCAAGTGCTTGTTTTCATTTTATAGATCAGTGCTCTAAGTGCTTGTAAGTGCTGAAGGGGTCTGATTCAGCAGAGCATCCTAACAGGTACATGTAAGCTTTGCTGCCTCAGGAATATTGCATAGAGTACTACAAACCTATTTGGTTTGAACACTTCAAAAAGTGTTATTGAAGTCAGTGCCTGATGATCTGGGCCAGTTCTTTCCCTTGAACCAGAAGTTTTCTTTCTACAGCATGGTGTGAAACAATTACATTTGTCCATTGCAATTTGGATAGCGGCTATGGCACTGTGGCAGTTCATTCACTTCTGTGTCCTTCGATTGTTTTGTTGTGCCTTAATTTGTTATAAAGAATATTTATTTTATGTATATGCCTGGTAACTTCTTTCTATGCTTGCAGGTTAAGTGGAGAGATGTAAAATTCCTTCTTTCTGTGGAAATAGACAGTAACACAGTTATGAAGTTGTATATTCTGGGATGTAGCTTTTTGGGGAACCGAAGATATGTCAAAAAATTTTTCAAGCAAAACAAAATTTGCTAATGGGATGAAAATTAAAATGTCTCCAATGGTGAAAGAGAGTGTGTATTCTCTGGATGTGTTTAATTTGTCATTAGGGTGTTCGTTATTTTCTAACTTCTTTAACTTGTAATGAAACTTTTACTTTTATTGCTTAAATAGTGCTTTAATTTCCGGCTAAAACAAAGCAAGTACAGCTGTAATGAAGCTTTATCTGCAAAAAATGGTTTTGAGTTATAAATTTGTTTTATTGGAGGTACTACAACTTATTTTTTATTTTAATGTACCATGCTTTTATCTACCTTAAAAACAATCTGATCTGTAATATTTCATATTCAGGCATTGCTTCCTGAATAAGAAACTAACTTTGTTATTAAAAAGAACTGCTGAAGCATATAAAAGAGACCTAGAAAGGCAACCACTATGGAAAAATACTAGCAGTTTTTATAGGCACATTAAACAAGATAAAAAAAGTTGCTTTGGTTTTCCCCCACATATATTAGAGCTTTCAGTTCTAAGGGTATCCAAACCCGAGATGAAACACACTAGCAGTAACGGTGGAGTATATAAAAACCATTTAAATGCTCAAAACTTGTCTTATGATACTGATGTGTTCCCAGACTCTACTTTTATATCAAATAATTCTGACTCTGACTTTAAAAAGTGACTAGAAAGATCTTAATTTAAATGAACTAGACTTGCTAAACTAGAATTACTTAAGCTGATTACATTGCAATTGGCTGTACTTATTGTAGCTCTGAACTCCCAGAAATGGCAATGAAACCCCATACTGCTTTACTAGGCATTCTAACATTGTTATGGCTTGTGTTGATTATGAGCTCTCTTAGTCACAGAGAGTGCAATATATTTTCATCCTATTTAATTCGGGGGGAAGGTGAAAAGGGAAATTATGTCTGATACTGAAGCAGCTTTCAGCCATAAGAGAGAAATGAAAGGTGCAAATTTTTGTGAGTCAGTCAGAAAAGTAGCTGCCAAATACAGATTTGAAGTTGAGGGTTTGCAGTGTGAGTTTTTGTTTCTGGTTTGCATATTTCTTTGTTTGGGGTTTTTTAATTTGACCTTGCAATCAGGTTTATGCTATCTGAAGCAATATCCCAATTATTTATTAAGTAAAATATTTCAGTACCTTGCAACACTATTCTTTTTACAGTCAAAATTGAGTACTGTACCATCCTCCTTTTCATTTCACAGTCAGAACAATAGATACATTATTTTTAAAACAATTCATTCAATGCAGATTCCTCCTGAAGGATGAAGATAATTTCATGTTGACATTGTAGAGACATGCTTCATCAGAAATGAAAAATAGAATAAAATAATTTTTCATCAAACTAGTCTTTGCTTTTAAGGTGACATTTTATTTCAAGAGAAAAATTGAAGGCTATTAGATTAAAAGAGTAACTGGTTTATTTTGGTACTGACAGGGAAAGCAAAACTGTTCTAGAAGTTAAAATTGAAGAGATATAACAACGGTGAGGTGACTTGATATCTTACACAGGCAAACGTGTAATTATTTGATTCTGACTTCATTTTGAGTAGTGTTTTTTCTTCACAGCCTGCCTCACATTCTGATGTAAGATGGAGGATTTTTCTGCTCAAATTTTACAGGGGAAAGCAGAGGGTTCTTTTAAAAAGACTAGATGAAAATAAACATTTGTGAGACTTAACTGAGCTGAAGCTACCTTCAAAGGGCACAATACAGTCACCCTAAAATAAATTTTTATAAAAGAAAAGTATAAGATAATTTTTCTTGATTCACCTCATAGCCATCCCTATGCACAAGAAGCAAATCATTAATTTTGTATTTGTGGCTAACTTTGAGACACATTACATGGTTTTGAGACATTTCTAGGAGTAATGTGCCATAGCCCAAGTAGAAATTAAAAACAGAGATTTGTTCTGAAAGCAGCCCCACATATTTATTTTAAGTTTTCAGAACACAAGAAATACTAAAGTGAAGTGAACAATGCATCTTTCACATCTGTCTTGTCCAAATAGACAATAAAGAAAAGGCTTATTATTCTACACATAGAATTTTTTTAAGTTTAGCTCCATTCAGTAGCTAAATGACATGTGAGTTAGTCTTCTTGAGGACGACCAAATCAATGCTTCAAATGAAAACAGTGATGTTCTACCTCCTTTTCTCAAACCAAGAAACAACCCAAGAGCTTGTCTTTGCCTCAGACTCAATGGGGTTGGGATTCAACCCACTGCAAAGGGTTTCCTTTCTAGGTACTGTGTACAAAGAGAACGAGTAAATCACTGGTCTTTATCATGCAAATGGAGCTGCAGGTGATTTCCAGAAAGCATTGAGTTTTCTTGTAATGTAGGTAACTTCAGTGTGCTCCCACAAGGCTGGTTTTAAGGAATGTACAGCATCAGGATGGTAAAAGACATGGCAAGAGCTGGGTGTGTGCTACATGTCGTGCTCACAGGAGCGTGAAATGTACGGCGCTAACAGAGGCTTGCAACTGACTGCGAGCAAACCTGATTTAAAATTTGATACCTTGGAGAGAAACAAGAGCATCTGGGTTTGGGTTTGAAATAATGTATTAAGCAGGAGGGAGAGTAAAAAACAATTAAAAAATGGAGCAATAATAACAACCTTTGGATAAAATATATTAGTGTAATTAAAGGGCATGAATTATAAATACGCAACATGGTAAATAGCAAGAGAGGAAAAAAACCTCACAGGCCCTCCAGAGGCAGTGTTGGCATAATTGTAGGTACAGACATCATGTTTTATCATGGTTAATGTTCTAGATATAAAAGAATCATAAGCTGTAAGAGAAGGGCAGAGTGACCTCATTTATTTTGTGATTACCAGTTGTCCTGAGATAGGTGGATTTATTGGGTTTTTTTTTAAAATGTTAATAGAGTTTGGACTTTCCAGCTTCACCCTGTCTGCACAAAGCAGATATGTATAGAGAGGTTGATGCATTACTGTTTTTGAATAAAACTGTAAAATGAAATGTGTTTTCATCCTGTTTCACCTTTTTTCCCCCATCTCCACCACTCTGCCAGAAAACAGGAAACCTGACCATGTCAAGGTGTCCGTTATAACTAAGGATATTCTGTGCTTCCTTCATTGAAATATCATACCTAATCATAGAAATTAGGAATGAAGTTATACACTCTATATAGTTCCCATTCATTCCTTCTTTTCCCTCCAAGTTGTCTTTTATTGTCATTCCCTTTAATTAATTTCTTTAATTTTTTATTACTATCTATCTTGCTTAATCAAGACAATGGCTGCCCACAAGAGATTGCAATGTGAGATGAATCTGCTAGATTATATTAGAATGTGTTTCTCGTATTTACATGAAGTCTTATACCAATACTTGATATTTTTATTTGGAGTAAGCATCTGGCATAAAGCCAGGACAACACAGTGCCGAAACAAGTGTCATTCTAATAGGGTATCAGAGCAATTTCTTTACAGATTGATTTTCTTGCTTTTTATCTTTCATTTATGTCATATTTTGATTAGCTTCTTCTAATGACAGTTTCTCTGTTGCCTTCTTTGCAGAATATAAGATAAATATTCACAATAAAGTTTCGAAGCCTTCTTGCTGTGCTGGAAGTTTCAAAAGACAAACTGAATTTACAATTGCCAAAAAAAATACTGCCTATGACCACAACATAGATCTATGCTATGCTTCATTGGCTTTATGTAGCCAATGTTTTACAAGCACTTTGAATGTCAAGGTTTGCTTATACATAAGGGCCTTTCTTAATGTGACACAGTTAATTATATGAAGTGATAGAAAGCACACGGTTCTGTTCAAGGACTTGCCTTTTTGTCCCCCTTGCAAAAGTTTGCTTTCTTTTGTACTCAGCTTTCAAATGATTGAAAGAGGAAGAAAGATATTATAGGAAAGGACTCGTGTACAATTAATTGTCAGACCTCAATTTAGGAAGAAGGAGCAAGTTGGTTCTCTCTGTGGTTCTCTCTGTTCCCAGGGATATAATTGGGAATGTCTCAGAATGAAATTCACTTGGCAGGGGAACGTGGTGTATTTCAGATTTGCCTTCTCCTGAAGGTATGCGGAGGCATCCTGTGTGATTTCCTTTTGTTTCATTAGAACAGGCTGATTCAAGTTGGGACATCTCTGATGAGACTGATTTGGCATAATGAGAGTGAATGGAGGTGACTGTGGCCTAATTGGGATATTTTATTACTGCATTTAATGAAGGCACATTGTGCCTTGGCACAAGTGCTACGGGGTAAAAGTGCAGTTAACCAAGTCTTAAGTAAGAAGGAAATTTTGGACTTTGGCCATTTAATGTAGTTTCTATATAAAGGAAATTATTATTTTTCTATTTAATATTTTGTTTTCACTTGCTTACTTGAATGTATGTATACGTCTATATATATGTGTGCCTCTGTTGCAATATATATATGTGCTATAAGTATCCAGTTGCCTCAGTCAGGACAACAGCTGTCCCCTGCGGATTTTCTCTGAGTTTGTTAGATTACAGGTTTTCCCATTTATTTATTGAAAAGTTTAATTAGTGCTGAATGTCTCAAGCGTATTTGCAATTTGTTGAGTCCCAGTGCACTTGCCAAAAAACAATGGAAGAGTCAGACATTTATCAAATTACTGGGCAAAAGCTCCAGCTGTGATGAAGAATGTAGAAATAAGACAAAACTGGCCATCATTATCAGATCCTTCCACTTCAGATATTTGCAGTTTATCTAAAGTGGATCTTAACCAGCCCTGTCTGGGGATTTTCAGTAACAATCCAGTGACATTTTTATCCTTCTGTTGTAAACACTGGTCTGAGCTATTTACACTGGCAAAGTGTCAAAGTATGGCAAGAACTTCAGCAAAGCAGCAAGCAGCTGGAAGTGCAGAATGTTACAACCATTGTCCCCCATTATGTAGTAAATATAATATATGGGTGATTGTATATATTTCTTTTCTTGTAATGGTCCAGCACTAGTGAGGGCTCTTAAGTAAGAAATAGTCACAATGCAGAAGGTCTAGGTGCTGAGGTGTCTTGTACTTGGAAGCATCTCTCTCAAATTAAAAGTATTTGCCTTATAGTATTGCAGGAACGTCAGTCTAGTTTCACCTCCTGTTAATAACTGGACTAAAATCAAGTGCCCTGTTATTTTGGCAGCATCATTAGTTGCTTGCTGCACCTAAAACATGATGGGTGCTGTTGATGTAATTGATGATGTACTTTGGCAAATAAACTCAGAGTAGAAAAGGAGTCATGAGCCCTATGATGATTCTCAATGTGGGGGACCAGTGCACAAACCAGTGATGCCGGTGGTTGGTTTTGCATGTAAAATAACGTTGTGGTGGTGATCCTTTGTCATTAGATCAAAGGAAGACATTTGTTGTCAGATATTGCACGTTCCGGGGAAGCATGTGTGGTTTGAAGCCAAAAGGGGTGAAGGATGGTGTAAGGAATAAGGCAGAAAGGTAGGTGGGATTCCTCAGTTGGTCAAGGACTGACTTGACTGTTCCCATGGCAACAGAGCTCAGTGCTCTCCTTAGGCAGCTGCTGATTAAACTTTGAATTTTATTTGCATTCATGATTAAGGAGGAGTGTAAAAGGATGGAGGTAAAGAATTAAAAAAGCAATAAGAGGATAAAAGACCTTTCAATAAGTGTTCCTTAGAAGCTTTAATTAAAAGTAGGAGGAGGAAGGAAAGAAACAGAGATGGAAAATCATGGCAAAATTTTAGAAATTTTTATTAAATAGGCGAATTACTGTTTCAAGAAGTATTGGAAGGATTACTAGCATCCCTCTGAACTTCTTATATTTCACAGCTTTATACCGTGTAAAAATTAGATTNCGAATTACTGTTTCAAGAAGTATTGGAAGGATTACTAGCATCCCTCTGAACTTCTTATATTTCACAGCTTTATACCATGTAAAAATTAGATTTTTTTTTTCATTATAGGGAAGGATACTGTTCTTCAGTAAAGAGAATTTGACCTAAAACTGTATTTAAGTGAAATATTTACATTATGTTAGGACATAAGGAGTCATCATTCCTGGCAATGTTCAAGAAACAACTGGACATGGCACTCAGTGCCATGGTCTAATTGACAAGGTGGTGATCAGTCAAAGGCTGGACTTGATGATCTTGGAGGTCTTTCCCAGCCTAAATGATTCTTTGATTCTGTGATCTGGGGCTTCTCAGACCTGACTTGACGTTTCATAAGACTGCTCTGATCATGCCTGTGATCATTTATTGTGTACTGCATTGTTTTTATCAGTCATCAGAAAATTCTTTATAATGTTTATATGTCAAGTGTTTACTGCATTTTTTACACCCACATGAAGAGGGAAAGGCCAACACTGCAATTCAGAAGCAATGGTAGTTTGTGAAAATCTCCCCTTTCACCCTTAATAATTGATGTGCAACTTAGTCAAATTTCTGATGCCACTGAAAGAGAATACAGAATCTGGCATTTCAGATATACTTTGGAATAGGTAACCATGAATTTTTTACATTCCTTCTAATAAAATAAGACTAAAAATAGAGTCTGACAGTAATAAAAAAAAAAAAAAAGGGAAGTTGTTAATAGGAATAGGATTTATGAAAGGACAGAGCCATTACCTTCAGTAGAATTCAGTTTGCTCTGTGGATCTTCATCTTCTTCTAAGAGCTGCATTTTTCATAATTGTTATGTTTATATATCATTAATGACACCAAGTTAAACAATTGGAAAACATTGCAACAGTATATAATGATACAACTAGTTGATATATTTCTTATTGCTGAAATGCTACAGGATTTGTCATATGCAAAACGAGAAATGTGACTCTAAACAGCTGCTTTGTCTAATTTCTATCTGCTTTTGTCTATCGAGTCTCTCTCTAGCCAAATTCTTTCCAGATTGCAGCCACTTTCATGGCTACATATGCCATGGACCAAATTGAAGTGACATTAGCGAACGGATAGTTCTCTTTCTGAATCAAATACCTATGGAGAAATAGGTGCTTATGCAGAGAGGCAGCCTGTGAGTATCCACACAGAAGAAGGGGAATTTGGGACTTTGTACCTATAGTTTGCCCTAAGTTGAGAGACATTTGGCTGTGGATGCTGTTTGCAGTCTTTGCTTTATTTCTAGCCTGCTCTACATTTGGTAAGCGCTATCTGTTCAAAGGAAGAGCTGGCTATAGACAAGTTCATGGGGATGAAGAGAGCTGTGGCTGTTTGATGAAGTGATCATGGTTAACAGATATTTGTAAATTCTGGTACACGGAGCCCCTGGAGTGGGTCCAGCAGAGGGCAACAAAGATGATGAGGGGGACTGGAGCATCTCCAGGAAAGGCTGAGGGAGCTGGGCCTGTTCAGCCTCAAGAAGAGATGAATGAGAGGGGACTTCATCGAAGAATACAAGTGTTTAAAGGTAGGGTGTCAATATGATGTTTCAGTTCTAGAAATACTTTCTGTTAAAGATTGTTTATGGATTGAATCAGTCTCTGCCTTCAACAACTGATTATCCAAGCCTTTCAGCTAAGATAACTTGATTTGTTGTAGACACACCGCCTATTGAATGTCTCTTTCCCTCTTCCAGTAGTATTTGGAGTTTTGATCCCGGAAGATTTCGTGTTGGTTTTTTTTATTGAAACACTTGCCTGTCTATTATGTCAAAAGATGATTTAAACTTTAAAAGGGTACTCAGCAGGAAATATGGAAGAAAATAGGTATTGAGAAGATGAGTGAGAAAAAGACTGTAGAGGGTATTATTTTTCACTGCTGAAACTCATTACTGGTGTGGAAGAGATCTGTGGTGAGCTGAGCATGTCTAGCAGAAAACGTCAGAATTCTGTTTAAGTGAGATTTGTTACAATCCACATGATGAACGTGAATGTTTACTGCTACTGAGCTATGGTAAATAGTGACTGAGCACTGGAACAGATTGCCCAGAGAGGCTGTGGATTCTCCCTCCCTGGACATATTCAAGAACCGTCTGGATGCAATCCTGTGCCATGTGCTCTGTGCAGGATGACCCTGCTTGAGCAGGGAGTTTGGACCAGATGACACACTGCGATCCCTTCCAACCTTACCCATTCTGTGATGCTGTGTCTGCCAGTTAAGCTAAAGAAAAAAAATACAGATTGCCTTAAAAATAAGGCATTTAAATAAATGTTTCCTATTGCTGGGTAAGGAATCTGTTAGTGTATTAATTTCTGGAGTGAACATAGAGGTTTTCTTGTGCTTTAAATGAATTGAAATTGATGTGGTTGGAATTATTTGAGATGTACACTTGCATGCATGAATATGATAAAAATAACCAAATAGAGCACATAAATGCTTGAGTAATGCATGTTGTAATTGTAATGCCTGGCTCTAGCACTCACAAAATGATTGCAATATACATGAACGGAAGGACATATTTTTAAATTTGTGGCCAAAATGGACTGTAGTCAAATTTGAGCTAGCTAAAGCATTTGGAAAAAGTTCAGGTAGTTGGCAAGCCATAAGCTGACTGTTAATAAATGCAGGATATGCTGCCATCTTCTTCTGGGTATGGGGATGTTTCTTTCTGCACTTTGATTTTCATGAGGTTTTTGGATAAAATATATGTTTACTTGGTTACATTCCTCTCAACTCCACTTCCCTACTCTCAAAATCTGTTTTTAAAAGAAAAATATTTGTCTGCCATTCTGGCAAGGAATCATTTACATTTTGTCACATCTTGGTGGGTGTGGTGTGCTGTTCGAGAATCACATTTTGATGAGAGTTAGTATGTCTTGGCTTGGCAACTTTTTTTTTTAATTTAGTTTCTTATAGCCTAGACGTTATGAGAATATATAATCTAGATGCCCCTTCTCCTATGAAATCACTTGTTCTGAGAAATGAACATTTCTCATGTGCTGTAAAAGTGGGACATTTTGACAAATCGTTGCATATGATGAACAAGGTTCTCTCTGATGTCTGCGAGTCATTGGCAAGCCCCAGTCCTAGAGGTCTGTGGTTCCAACAGTCCCCCCTGCCCCAAACTGGCAAATGTGATGTAGTAGGAAACTAATTCCTCTACCAGAGCAGCTTGCACTTAAATTATAATGGATTGATTGGCCTGCACTCAGGCCAACAACTATTCTCACAAGCTGCTATTTTTGTGGGTTTTGCCCAGATGATCTAATAGAGCATTTGTAACTAATAAGCATTTACATGAATTTTGTTCTCAGTTTGGATTTTTCCCCTCTTTCTTTTAAGCTAAAAATCAATGCAGCTGATTTTTTTTTTATTTTTAATTTTTTAAAGGGATGCAGTATTTCTGCTATTTGCTTTCTCTATGATAAGGCTACCATAGTGCTTGTGGTCAAACATCAGGCACTGCTTCCTACAGAGAAAATTTTGCTCCTGAAGTCAGATTTGGCACATCATGGCCAGCCACCTCATAGCCAGTGAGTGAGCAAGAGTAGTCATTGGCTCTGTTTGCTCTGCAGGGGGATCTTATCTAGTGAGATCGCCTTGGCACGTCACTTCTCTGTGGTACCAAAAATAATTTATGACTGGAAGACCTATTTCTCTATTCACTTCTGGCTAGAAACAACACTGTGTCTTGTGTATGTGTTTGGGGTCTGGGGTTGTTTTTTTGACAGCTTCTTAGCACTTTCCAGCTGATGATTCGCACAGTTCCCCTATTCCAGGCTATTTAGTCAATGTGATGGCTCTCGGGTAGCTGCTGATGTGGGCTGTCATCATGATCTGACATTTCCTTAGCGGAGCTAACAGGAAGTCTACTTCTGTAAAGGCCATGAAATTTGGGGCCCCCTGCTTGCTTTCCTTATAAATCTGAGAATATTGATTCCTCTAAAGCCTCTCAACAAATGCCAGAGGGAGTGGAAAAAAAAACAACAACATTTTCTTCCCTGCTCCACTTTTTTCTTATCTCTGTTTCTCTCAATCTGCTGAAGTGGTTTAGATGTGTGGAGTTTTAACAAATATTCCCTTTGTAAGTCCTTGATAAAGATGTTAGGAAGAAGTAAGAGTGGCAGTACCTTGCAATCATTATTAAAAAAATTAAAATCAAGATTGATTTTTTGATACTTTTTGTAAGGCTTTGTTATTAAGCACATTTATACTAGGGACATGCCCAAACCACTTAGAAGCATAAATATTCCTCATGCCAGAGTTTGTTTTGGAAGCAGGAGAAAAAGGTGCTGTTCTGAGGTTCAGTGTCTAGACTTGCTTTTGATGAAAGAAGGATGACAAAGAAGTAAGGGGACCAGAATGTTTTAATTAAATGTGACATTTTAAGGATGATCTGAAGGGTTAGAGCTTATTCAATGACTCAGCAACCTGAAACGGCCTCTGTGTAGTAAGTAAGGAGGAAAGCAACCTTGATGTTATTATCCCCTGCTTCCTGAGGGATAACCAGGAGTGATGAAGCTTCTCTGTTAGGATTAGAAGCAGTTTTACCTCCAGCAATCTAATATGATTCTCCTGATGTTACACAGTGCTTTACTTAACCTCAAAGTACTGAGCAGTATATCCCAATTGATACAGAACAGTACTATCAGGTAGGTTTACTAGTTCTCTTATCTTTCTAGTTAGTGTAATTGGATAAGGCAGCTTTCCCTCAGGAAAATGGTACTAAGGAAAAAGAGGGCAAATGAAAGCATAGTGGATTTTTCTTAACAATTCTATAGCAGCATGGAGTTCCATTTGCTTATACTAGCTGTGAATTTGCCCCAGTTTATCCACTTAGAAGAAATTAATTATTGTTACTGGAAATCACAGTGGTTTTACATTATGTGTAAAAATGGAGCTATTGTAGATGCTCCGGCAGAGCTTTTTAAAAAATACTTACACACGTCCACAATGGATTTTTCTTGCCCCAAAGAAACCCAGCAGGCTAACATGTTGAAAGGGTGTAAAATATTTGGTTTTCTGTTTATATTTTCAGGGATTTTTTGGCTTCCCCTCATCTCAGATGAGTGCCATAAATATTATTTCTAACTTATTGCAGGATGACCCTGGTTCGATCTTTCATTATTGCAGCATTTTCAGTCTATAAAAATAAATACTTACTGATCCTTTTAACTTTTTTCTTTTTCTCCTGCACTCTTTCAGCAAATATAGACAAGATTTGAAGGGTTTTTTGTGTTTTTAAAGTTTTTGGAAGCAAGTATTTTAGATTTATTGGTGTTGTTCAGATGCAAAGCAATAGAGATCACTGAAATCTGAAAAATGTAGGTGAGGTAAATTGTCTCCCATGCAACTCTAAGTTCAGTATCTGTTATCACTATCTCATGGATAAAGTTGTGTGTCCTCATTTGTGGTCCCTGTTTAAAAGCACGCCTGTCTCATAAAATACAAAAGCCAAGAAATTTCAGTTCAGCAAAGAATAAAAGCATGGCAGATTTAGAGGAAGTATGGAATGGATTCCTGTAAGTGACTAAAATGAGGCTTTTCATATATCTTTTTTTTTTTTTAAATTACTATGGCATGAAGTGTCCCTAGTTTCTGTAAGAGGCTATTTGGTGTGGAAAGAAAAGCTTTGAAGGGTTTTATTTAGAGATATAAGCCTTAAAGTATTGGGGTGGGGGAATGGGAAGGGTGTTTGGGGTTTTTTGTTTGTTTGTTTTGGTTGTTATTGTTGTTTGGGGGGTTTTGGGGTGAGGCATTGTTTGTTTGGGCTTGGGTAGGGTTTTTTCTTATGTTTAGACATTTTACTATCTTGCTTGCGTATCCTTTTTCCCTGGCAGGTTTTTATTTGAGCTTTGGGGGTTTTGTTTAGTTGGTTGATTTTAATTTGTGTAACACAGTGAGCCCTCTTAGACAACTCCTCATAAGTGTACTCTCTCTGGCAATCTAGAAAATGGCCAAATATTAGTTAAACATCAAATCCTGCTGTGTGCTGGTTTTGATTTTATGTAACTTACCCTAAATTAATAAATTAAATAATACACATTTATCTTTCAAAATCCATAAAAAGTATCACTACAGTATTCTGTATATTGCTGGATTTGAAGATTCTCTAACAGCTGGGTTTTGAGCACAGATTTCAGGGAGACACAATTGTGCTTCCTTTCCTTTAAGATGCTTGCTCGTTATGTGTTCCATAGATCTTCTCAGCAGTCTACTAAGGACTGCTTGGATAATGTGGAATTTCATGCCTGTGTGCAATTAGACTTCATGGTTTGATGAAAAAAAGGTATTAAAAGAATAAAGAAAAAAAAATATTCCAGTAGACAAGAGGTATCTGCTGTATTCAAAGTTTTGTTTGAAGTTTTTGTAAGAAGCAGTAAGAGAGGTGACAGTCTAGATATGCAGATTTTCTAAGGGAGGATATTTTCTTCTTTTACATGATAGCTGAGAGATTTGTGTGCACAGTCAGGATATAGGAGGCACAAATTCTTTTCTGCCTCAGAGGATTTCAACTTAGATCTCTCATAATCATGAGGACAAAGTGTCTGATGGGAGAAGAGCTGGCTGCTGGACCCCTGCGTTCCAGCCCATGTTCCACTGCATGTTTGAACAGCCTATGCAAGGTGAAATGGTCAGAGGGGCAGACTGGGGCTCCACTGCCCAGAATGATCCTGGGCCTGGTCACATGAGGTGGTGCTCTTAAGTAAAGAAGAAAACTGGGTTTAAATCCTCCACATCCTGAACGATTGCTTTAATTCCCGTGTGTTGATTATGTGTGTAGGAATTTCAAGTGGTAAGTCTCTCCCAATAAACAGTGCCACAACAATTGTTTTAATAATTAAGGAAAAAGGTTTTCCCAGTACTGCAGTCCTTCATCAAGTATCTGCTTTTGTTGCAGGGGCTCATCATTTATAAAGGAATAGCAATTTAGCACAGTGGTAGAGCACATGGGTAAAGAGAAGGGTTTATGGGCCGAGATAGAGGTGAATCAATTTAAGTCAGGAATTTCAAGGCATCAGCAGCCCTCAGGATGAGAAGCTGGTGACCTTTGCTCACAGACACAACTACTGGTAAGAGTTATGTAGAAGTCCTGCCTTAAGTCTTTTAAAATACTGTGTAACATGATAGTTAAAATCCTGCAGGAGTCTGTCTGTTCTTAGGGTTTTACCCATCCAGCCTGAACAACTGGGGTGGTAGTGAAGAACTTCCCAAAAAGATCAAACCAAGGCTTTACTTTCAATTCTGCATTGATCAGAATTGGTAAAATTAATAATGCAATAGTTATGGACTCAAATAGTCCTTCTTTTAATATTATATTACAGAGGAAATCGTGGCCTACAAGTTAAACACCATACTACAGTGTGCCTGCATTGGACTGGTTGGATTTTTGTTCCCAATTTAGATTGCTATGGGTATATGCTAGCTGAGTTCAATTTGCAAGAGCTAGTCTTTAGTTTGTTTAAATTACCATTATTTATAGTATATCTTGCAAGGACCCATTTCTGTTCATGCCAGCTTAGAAAACTGAGTGGAACTGTATTTCAAAGTTGTATAGTGAAAACAATAAAATCCAGAAAGCTGGAATGCCCCTTGCCTGGTGTTTAAAACGAATGTGTAAAGAAACATGGCCTTCTGTTACTAATGGCAAAGTCAAAAAGTGATCTTTGCCAGGCAGCAGCTCCTCCTTCACCTTCACAGCTGCCTGCTTCCTCAGGGCCTCGCTGTCTGTCTGTCTTTACGTGAAATTTTCCCTGGTCTAGTTTGTCCAGGCTTACCTAACATCATAGGGACATGCTGCTTGAAAATCCCCTCACTTGAAGTAGTCAGGTTTCTGATTTACAGAATTGCTAATCCTCTTTACTTCAGCTGAGGGAAAGTGGTCGTAGCCTGTGTTTTGAAGCAGCTGCTCTACTAAATTTATCATTCTTCACGTGATCAGCATTCTATAAAATGTATTGTTTTGTCTAATCTATTTTTCATAACAACAGTACTGGTAACAATTCCCTTTGCAGGGGTATCTATTAAAAAATGAAACAATGGTATCAGTCCACTGAAACAGCATTATCTGCTATAGTCTTCCTTTGTGAAAGAAGAGACTTTACAAAAGGCGGTAGATCCTACCTCTGCAGCAGGATGTGCAAGTGTGAATCCATGAGCCTGTGCCAGCTCCTATTAACAGCAAAAAGACAGCAACCCAAGGCAGTGGGCAGTTTACATATTCTGCAGCCAGAGGAGTTTCTATTTCTGTTCCACTCCCAGGTATAGAAAAAAATTTGCATGTGAAGAAGGCTGTCCTTTAGCTGACAAAAACATGAAACAGCGACATCTTGGTGTATGTGAGATTACAAAGCAGTGGCATACGTTAGATGGGGAATTGTACCTCAGCACTAACCATGGTCTGCAAAGCACATTTGGTTGGTGTTTTTGAGAAACAGCTGAATTGGGTTGTAGAAAAGGTGACAGAAGAGGATAGCTTGAGGTTTGCAGCCCCCTGAAACTTCCTGCCACCTCAAAGAGCTTTTATGGTACATTTCATTGTTGTTCTCCAATGAAACCTGCAAATCTGGTTTTTGATGGTAGATGTGGAGACCTTCCCAGGCATCTGTACATGGAAATAAAAAAGAACTGATCTGCCAGGCTCTTCTATGGAAGTTGATGTAGAGAACTTTACTCCAAATCATGGCATAGGCAGGGGAATGGGGATATAGGTAATCATCTTTATGGGAAACATCAAGAGTAAGGTAAACACGTGACTTCCATGGTGAAACTGCGGCTGAAACTTTGTTCCACTGGGGAGGATGGATGCCCATGGGAAGAAGGCTGAAGCACTTCATATAGGTCTATTCAAGGCTCTATACTTGCTTCTTCTTTCAAGATAAAAGAATTCTTGTGGAAGCGAGACCTTTCAAGAAGGAGTTGGGATAAGACATACTGATGATGCCATTCCTAGGAGACATTCCCAAGGCATTTAAAGGTATCATAATCACAATTTTAACTTGCCACTGAAATCCCATCTCCTTGGATGCTTTAAATGCCAATTGGCAAAAAGCAGTGGAAAAAAAATGAACTGATAGGAAAAAGGGTTTCTCACTGGAAAAAGCTTCTGAGAAACTTGCTTTAAACAGGAATTTTTACTGCATTTCCAGGGTTGTCCTTATTTTCCAAATAGATAAAGTTTGCAAATAGAGCTGGGTTGTGTCTTTGTTTTTGTTTGTTTTTTTTTTTTTTTTGTTAGTTGTAGGTTTGCTGGGGTTTTTTTCTTTCATGTTTTAAATACTCCACCAGTTCTTGTTTGCAAATCTTAGAGATGCATGAAGATACTAGGCTTACCATTTGCCATTCTTTATTTGGCATCCCTGGATTTTAACATTGATTTATTTAGGCTCTAGAGATGACAGGGATACTGAGAATAAGAGGATTTTTTTCCCCCTTCCTGCTCTGTCTGACCTTTTGGTGCTTACTTTGGGAAGTGTGGTAATTTGACAATCCTTGTATGGGTGCGAATCATCTTATTCCCTAGTATTTGACATTGCTCATCTGCCTTCATACAAAATAACAAGGAATGAAAGCTGCGTTAATTCAAATGTCAACTTAAGGCTAGAAAAAGCTTTAATTTTCTATTGTGGGGATCAAGTCACTGGATTTTTGGTCATCTCTTGCACAAATGCTAAATATTTGCCTGTGTTACTTGAAGCTTTACAAAGCACTGACCTTAGACTTTTTCTGTGGCTGGAAGTCTTAAAGATTTAGAAGTCCAGGCAGCTTTCATAAATGATGGAGACTATGTTATTCAAGTTGGAGCCTGTCTTTTTCTCTTGGTGTTGCATTTGGCCCATGCATCTTGTCACAAAACATTGCTCTGCACAAGAAGTTGGAGACAGTCATGTCATATTTTCTGTGTATACATACATGTTTGTGTGCATGGGTGTTGCTGATAGACCAAATAAGAAAATGCATGCATCCAATTGCTAAAAAAAAAAATAAATATCTAGTGTATTCACTCCATTGCAATTAAAAAATAAGCTTTTATTAAAAGTAGCAATGGGGAGAGAATGAAAGTAAAATACAGGCTAATGAACACTATTTTAGTATATAGCAGTCTCAAATTCCCCTGCTCACAAAGGAATATAATTGATTGTATAAAACTTGAGGAAGGGAGAAACGTGCTTGGCTTGCTCCTCACTGATTCATAAGTGAAAATCAGGCATAACTCTTGGAAAAGTCAGAAAACTTCATACCTTTCAACACTGGTGAAATGAGATCAGCGCTATTTGCTAGGCTTAAGCCTCCTATTTTATAAAAGTTCTGCAGAAACAGACTTACAGACAATGGAATAATGTATTAGAATTATGCAAACTCATGTGTTAAAATGCATTTTAAAATTATTTACTCTTGACAGCTAGTCATCTGTAATTAAATTTCTGAAAGCTGATCTTTCTTTTTTTCCTGTGGAACACCTCTTGCAACACACTAATGAGAGGCAGTGGGAAAGGTAGGCCGTGTCTGCGCTTTGATCAGAGCAGACCAATGGCAGAAAGACCATGTAGGCATTGCTGCAAGGTCCTTGGCAGTGCTTATGTGACTAAGAAAATCGTGCTCTACTCAGTTCTAAGGAAGCCTTTCTGAAACTTCAGCATTTTTTCTATTGCACACACAGGATTCAAGCAGAGAAGAGGCATTTGGAGTGCCATGTCCATGAGTATGGGCCAGCATTTTACCAGGCAGAAGAACAGGTTTTTGTAATTCCAGCTCTTCAGATGTGCTGTTTAGTCTGTTATATCATTCAGATCTTGTGATAAAATGGAAATAACCGTACTTTCTTGTTTTCATAGAGTATTGGATGTGCCTGAATTGAAAATAATACTTTTAATGTCAGTTCTTTGTTTTTGCCTCTGTGCTTTCCTACCAATGATATCTGTAGTACTGCAAATCAAAAGGTGTTGTGTGGCACTCTGGTTTACTGCCAGTTTTAGGGCATCCCTCCAAGCTAAATAAATGGAAAAGCAAGTTGAAGGAAATGATACTGTTTTCAATCCACAAGTAGTGACAGACCAACTCGTTTGCCACTTGAGAGGTGAGACCAATGCAAAATGACTAAAGAAGACAGAATCCTGTAGTGGAGTCAATACTCTTGTTTTGATGAGTTATTGTGGCAGCATGAAAGAGCTGTAGAAAAAAAAATCATGTCACTAAATACATGAAGTGCTGCACCACAGGAGTAA
Source organism: Pardalotus punctatus (assembly GCA_013400915.1). Classification (NCBI taxonomy): domain Eukaryota; kingdom Metazoa; phylum Chordata; class Aves; order Passeriformes; family Pardalotidae; genus Pardalotus; species Pardalotus punctatus. Next base: position 98,602 of record VZTX01024065.1, on the reverse strand, counting down.
AATCTTCAATGAAGGAATGGACTTGATGGTATCTGAACACAGTGAGCACTGATGCTTAGATCCAATAGCAATTAAAATCTTTTAAGAGATCTAGGAAGAAAATTGCAATTTCCATTTCAGGGCAAAGCAAGTGAGCAGACTCAGCAGTTCTACTTCTGCACTCCACATGGTATTCCTTCACACGGCACTGCTGTCTTGTGCTGTATAGCTGTGTAAAACTACTTCTGTTCTAGCTTTGGAAGCTGAGACCACTGTTTTTTGCTCCCTACATGGTTTTGTGTTTGTTAGGGAGAGAGACAATTTTAAAATGCTACTATAAAGGCAAAGGAAAGCTTTGCCTCTGATTCCAAATAGGATTTGTGTCAATTGATTTCTAATAGCTCACTGGACATGTTTTTGTTGGTCGTGTCTCTCTGTTGTCAGAGATGGGTTTTAAATTTCCTTTCAATCCTGTTTTACCATGGTGTGCATGGTTTAGAACAACTTCTGCTTCCAATTAAGGTTAAGTGTTTAATGTTACCTAAATACTCCTTGTTGAAAATGTATATTTTCCATTTTGGAGTTATGCAAATTTCTTTTTCTGTGACATTGGAAAAAGTCAAGGAAAAAGAAAAGCTGCATTACCTTCTTTTCCTGGCATCTCTTGCAGCCATTACAGTCAAAGCAATCTCAGTAAAAGGTTGCAACTGGCACTAAAGGAACACTGCACCATTATTATTCCTGGAGTAAGACAGCAAAAATAGACTCAGACTTAGGCACATTTTGTCTTCTCTCTCCTTCTTTTCACATGCTGAAGCTGCTGCCAAGCCCAGCTGCTGCTTTGTCTGTAACATGCACCAAGTTGATTTTTCCCCAGTGCCCTTTTAGCTGACACGTTTGTCAATGCATTGACTATTTGCACTTCAGCAGATACAGTACAGTATCCCTGTCACTGCCCTCCTTGCTCTCTCTTCTGCTTTCTTCCGTTGCTCCCACATTGCAGCAACCTGCATCCTCCTCCCTGATATCTAAATGGATTTATTACTTCCCGACTGCAAATCTGTCTCATCACCTAGTGACTAACATTTAACATCATTCTCTATTACCTCAAAGCTGTGATTACATCCCTCATTTTATACTTTTATTGTTGTTACTTACAAAACCCTGTGTTCCCTTTTTTGCTCTCCCCATGCCTTTCACTAATACTGTTTTAACATTTCTGAATTCTTATCTTCCCGATGTCATCACTGCACCCTCAGCTCTTTGTCAGTGTGCTGTTCTGGGTTTCAAGGTCTTACGTAGTTGTTAGTGAATCTGTGGCTTATCTGTGGCAATCACACTGTGTGTCAGGTATGAAACCATGCGGAGAATGTTTGTAAGTAATATGAGCTGAGATGCCAGAGTCCTCTTATAGATGTCTTTTTCCAAAATTCATGGTCGTGAGTCCAGGAGTTGAATTTTCCTATCATAGTTCTGCCCTGTCCCCACCTTACCTCAATACCTTAAAATTTTCCTCTAGCTGAACAATGTATCTATAATTTTCCTTGTGAAATGTTTCCTCCTTTATCAACTACTTCTGCTTATAATGCCTTCTCCATGTCTGCTGGCGTTTTGTGTTATCCGTCAATATTTTGTCCCACCTACGGCTCTGCTTTCCTTTACCACATTCACTCTCCATTACCTACATTCTTGTGTCTCAACATTGTGGCACAGGCCCCACATTTCTCATAATCAACAGTGGTCTTGCTTTGGGGTCACTGTGGATCTGGAAGTCTTTGTCACTTAATCCTGTTGTGGTAGGCTGCCTTTCCTTCCTTCAAAATCTTTCATTTTCATAAAGCATAGTTACATTGGGCTCAGAACATGAAACACTTTGAATGGCACACTAATGCACAAAACAAACAATAAAAAGCTGCAAAAAAGAACTTTATTTTCAGCCTTTGTGCATGTTTGTGCTTGGCATGAAAAACACAATTTTCTTGCCTTGCTTTTTGACCTTGGGCAAGAAACTGCTCTTGGCACATCCGGGGATTTTATTCTGTGAAATAGAGATGAAGATGCTGAGCATCTTTGCAAAGCACTTTCAGAGCTGCAAATAAAAAAAAAAGTTAAAGGTAGTTGATTTTTTTATTCTTTTCGTGCTTGTTATTCTGTGTGTCAGTCAGTGAAACAAGCACAATGTCTATTCTTAGCAAATAATAATGGTGATAGTTGTTTTGACTCATCTGAGGTTTTCTTGAGTGGCTAAGTTGCTAATGGAACTGATGTTCTGAACTCCTACAGACTTCTCAGTTTTTTTACAGCCATGTATTTTTTGCAACTGATGTACCACCTCCCTTGCTTTCTGCTTATTCTCATACAAAGTTCTTTATTTCGATGTAGAGTCAGTTTCCCTTTTTTTTTGGTAACAAATGCAAGATCTGACCTTAGTATTGTTTGCTCTTAAGTTGCTCTGTTTGATTCTTGTCTGGTAGAATTGCCTCTATTCTTTGTTTTGTTTTGTTTTGTTTTATTTTAATGTTTTTGCTTAATTTTATATTTGTTGCTGGGGTTTCTTATTTTTGAAGAAATAAATATGTGCCTTTTTTGGCTTATGAAAACACTTCACTCTGTCTACAACGCCACATTAAAAAATAAAAAAAGTTGCTTAGCTGTCCCCATAGCAGAACATTCCCTGCATATTTGCTGTTTTCACTGTAAAAAAGAAAGCTTTCCCAGATTACTGTTCACAGATTTGCTTTTGTTTGGGGGATGGTCTTATTTTGAACAGTATTGTTCAGTAATATCTATGCTTGGAAGAATGCCAAGCTCATCCAGGGCAGCACAGGCAGCTCTTCCCATTGTAGGGCTTCCAATTAAACTAATGCTACCAGCTGTGTGTTCTTTTGTCTGCCCTGGACTAGGCTGTGGTATTGTGCTTCCCACTGTATCTCTCCAGCAGAGCCTGTTGTCTCCATATTAATAGTTTGGGCAAGAGAAGGGGGGCTATGAAACATGAGCATTCAAAAAAGAAAGGAGATGTAAAGGAACTTCTGGCAATGTGAATTATGCTAAGGAACGGGCCTTCTAACCTTGGAAAAATGGTTGGGGGGGAGCACAAGTGTAATCTCTTTTATTCAGATCATGCAAAAGTGTTTTACAAAGGTGTCAAAGTATCATAATCACCAAAGCATAAAGGAAGTCAGATTACTAATCCCAAATTAGTCATGCAACAAAGTGATAGCAGAGTTGGCCCCAGGATATGAAGTCTTCAGTTTTTCAGTCCAGAGTCAAGTCCTTGGATTTTGTTTCTGGGCGTCAGAATGAATGGGACAAAGTAGGTGGGGGGAAAAAATTGAAAAAGAAGAGATGGAGGAGGAGACATGAAGAGGAACAGCAAGTTGTCTTGCCTGGCTGGAGGAGCAGATTCTAAGGCGAGACGGAGCACAGGCAATGGGAGTATGAAAGCCAATGCTCTGGGATGCTCAAGACAAGAAAAATCAGATAGGAAGGAAAGTTAGAACTGAGATAGGAAGGATGGAAAGAAAAATTGCAAGACAGTCTGATTTATAGGTGGCAAGGAAAGGGTAGTTTTTGTCAAATGTCATCAAGTTCAGTGTTTTATCCTCTTAACAAGAAAATTACCCTGGCTTATTTTGAGCAAGCTCATAAAATGAGAAATGCTGATGCTCAAGGTTTTAACAGGTTTTGTTGTTGATGTTTTTTTCCCCCAGCACTTCTATGCAGACTTCCAGAGAACATAGAATTAGAGTAAATCCCTGTGATTTTATCAGGATGTTATCTTTTGATAAAATTATATTTAATTTTATATTAAGCTGCTTTAAGACTCAGCCTTTTTGTTTCCATATAATTGCTGCTATGCAGCAATTGTCTGCTCTGCAGCAGGCAAGCTAGATATTAAAAGGGTATCAGACAGTGTGTGCTGTTTAATAACTCCTCAAACAGTGCTGGTTAAGGAAATAAAAGAATCAGAAACAGAGCAAGGGTGAAGGAACGAAGTAAGGGATGGAGATAGTTGTCATGGTATACTGAGGTAATATGTCCATCATAAATTAGGTAATCAAGCGTAATCTACCAGTGATTGCACTTCAAATGAAAAGTTTTCATTTTGCTGAATGGGATGAATGGAAATTGCTCATGCAACACTTTGAGCGGGGATGTTGGCAGTAGATGAGATTTGGCTTATCTCAGTGGGAGTTCAGCACAAATAAAGGAGAATATTTTGGAGTCATTCTTGGAATCTATGCTGGATTTCCTTGCGTTTCTTATTTTCCCATAGGCTACATTACCTCTTCAGATAGACATCCCTGTTGGGATGCCAGGATTCTAGAGGTCAATTTTATGATGTGTATCTAGCCTTTTCTCCAGTCAATGTCACTGCCTAGCTCTAACTGATTTTAACTTTCTTCTTTCCCTGCTCCTCTTCACCCCTTAGCTCACAAATCAGACCTTTCTACAACAGTGGTGCCTGGCACAGCCTGCTCTTTCCAGATCTATCAACACTATAACCTCTTTTAACATCTCAGACATAGGCACCCTGAAAAGCACCCAGTCCGTTTTGGGGAGTATATCCATTTTTACATCCCAACAGACGTGGCAGCTAAAGCCACTCTTTGGCTGAAGATTTGTGGCTGTATAACTTTTAAAAAAATATGGGGGTGGTTCTAAATGCTTTTTAAAAAAAGTTCAGGCTTCTTGAAAGGATGGGAACCATATTTCATTTCTCCGAGATAAAGCCTGGGCGCAATTGTTGAGTGCCAGGTGAAACCAGATTTAAAAAATATAAAAAGTTGTACTGCTTTTTCTCTGCCTGATATGCTAACCTGGCAAGACACATATCCTCTTTGTTCCTCTGTAGAATTGAACTGCAGAAGAACTTTTTCCAGCACATCACCTGCAGCTCTGTAGAAGAGCTGCAGGTGATGTGCTGGAAAAAGTAAATAAATCAGGACATTTGTCCGAAAAGAGAACTTGTGGAACCTTCTGTTTGGTAGACTTTGCAAGCTGTGCTTCTTTCAAGCCCTCTAACTGAATCCTGCAAGCAATGGCATTAAAATACCTTTTATGTATAAATCTTGCTTTCCTCCAAACTTGCGAGCCTTTTAGTTTATTTTTTTCAAGGCTCAGATTAATTACTGCATTTTAATGTGATAGATTTAACACTACCATAATTGGCAGAGCTTGTATACAGGAAGATATCTGACCCAGAAAAGACTCTCAAATGCTTTTCAATATTAAAAATTCCAAAAGCGGTTGTGGTGTTTTGTGCAACAGAGATGCAAATATGCTTTCTGGTAATAGTTTTTAGATATCAGAAGTTTGGATTATTTTTCCCAAACAAAGAAATCCCAAGGCTTAGAAAGCACAGCTGCTAAGACTCAAACAGAAGTTTGTTTTACAGTCAGGACAAACTAAAATCCCTTAAAGGTTAATTACAAGTGAATTTAAAATACTGTTAGCGGTCCAAGTTGTGTATAATGTTGTGGCGGGAGGGAAGTTTTGACTAATGTTTACAGAGAAGATGTAAATGAAGTGCAATTCTATAACCTTATCAAAAAGAAGGGACAGGATAGACACTGTTATCTGCATTGCAGAGAATATTCTTCAAAATCCAGTCAATAATTTCCTACCCTCCCCCCCCACCCCCATCTTATCCTTATTTCCTTCTGAAGAGTTTTCAGGATATATTAAAAATGTGCTGTCACTCTTCTAGAAATAATTCAGTTCTAAGTCTGGGATGAACCATTCTGTTATGAAGGAAAAATAATTTGCAAGAGCAGAATTGCCATCCAGAAGTGACTAAAAAGATTTATTGAAAATTTGAGGCCAATGTCACTTGATCCTGGGTCTCATGATCACATTTTCATTCTACTTGCATCTGAGATTATGAACATCAAACAGAAAGACCTGTAGTTATCCATTTAAACTTCTTGTCAGTTTTTGTGGCTGTTTACACGTGAATATGTTATTTTTCTGCAATGAATTAATGAGTGGTTTGGGGAGCGTTTAAGGGTGATGAAGAAAAAAAAAAATGCATTTTGGGAGGGAGCAGAACATCACAGTGAAAGAAATGCAGATTTTAGCCTTGTTCCTTACCCTTTGCAACACAGAATTTGCATGCTATGGTCCTTCAGTCTTCTTCAGCTCTCTGAAAATAAGAAAGGATTTGAGGAGCAGCCAACAGCATATTCTCAAAGTAAACAAGAAATATAGTTTCTAGTTTCAAACCTACACAGAAGCTACTAGATAGAAGCTGCCTAATACTCATTTATAAGGGCTCAGGTATTTTGACCCTTGAATCAACTGTGTATCCTGATGTGGATGTGGATTAGTACAAATAACGATGATGAATTCCTGGAATGCATTAATAAATCCATTAATACTCTCTTCATTGCTAATGTATGGGGAAAACCTGAAGTACCTATGGACTAGATTTTTTTCCCCTGACCTCTGACCAGATTGTAGGTTCCTGGCCATTTGGATGGAATGGGGAAACAAATCGGAGTATTTTTCCAGGGAACCTGTGATTTATCTGGTAGTGTATTGTATGGGCTCCAAAAGAGAGTAAGAAGATAAAAAAATGTTTCTATGGAAAGACTGTATTCACCTTCAACAGAAATCAAAGGAGAGCAAATTTGGCCCAACTGTATGGAGCCCTCCTGCTGACAAAGTCCTTGGAGCATTTTCAGAACATAGAGCAGATGCAAAGTAACAAACTGTTTATAGTCTCCATTCCAAACCAGAGATACCAGTCAAGAGAGATTTCTTCCCCAGATTCCCATTCAGATAAATAGCTCTGAGGCATTACTCTATGTGGATAATATGTGGAAAATATCCAGGAGCAATGACATTGAAATGATGTCAGCTTTGAAGAGGACATCCACGGGAATGACATTGGGGTGTACAACTCAGGCCCATGGGACAATGATTCTGGGAACAGTGTTGAGATCTAAATTTTGTTCACTTGACATCATCTCAATCAAGCAACACTACCGTTCTCAAAGGAGCCTGGTAGTTTCTAAATTATAGAAGATGAAAAGGACCGTAGAATATGTGTCTGATTATTTAAAGGGATCCTACCCACTCTCTATGCACAGCATTTAGCATTTTCAAAAACACAGTGCTAAGAGTCGGTCTGATATTGTTTAACCACAAATTTAAGTGGGAGCAAAATTGGACTGCTGTTGGAGTCTCTAGAGATCTTACCCTTTTTTTTCTTTTCAGTTTGGCTCATCAGTTCATGGTAGATGAGGGTGATGTGTTACAATTTACTATCAGGAAGAACATGGGAGAAATAAGTAAAAAATATCTCACTTTCATAGGAATAGTTAATTCTCAGTAGTCCCTTTTTTTTGGTGCTTCTTATTTATTCCCACATCTCTTTTTAATTTGCTCTTATTTATAGATTTTTTTTGGTTGTTTTCTTTCTAAATTACAGCAACTAGTAGTTATTTAAGGACCTACCATTGTTTCCATTTTAGAGAGAACTCATTTTAAGGACACATTTGCTACCATAGCCATTTAAATTCTGCTTTGCTGGAAGTGCTTGTACAAGCCGATAGCCTAGATATAAATTATTTATTTCAAATTGAATTGGCTGTGCTCTTTATTTTTAAAAAAGTAGAATACTAACCACAAAATTACGTTTTTATTTTCTTTAGATGCCTGCCAAACTAACAAGAGATTTTACTCTGAAAGATTGCTTTTTTGTTACTGGCGATTGGCCCACCAGTGTTGAAAATTCAGAAACTTTGCATTTTGAAAAAAAAAGATAAGCTGGAGAGTTAAATGTAAGGCTGAGTGCATGCCAGTGTGTGCTATACATTACGTATATATATATAAATGGAGAAGCTTTTTAAATAATCTTATTGATATTCTTCATATTTTATTTTTGCAATGCTTAAAACAATGTGTTCAGTTTTATTCATTCAGCTGGTATACATGCAGTTGTTAATAACATCTGCTATCTATAGTTATAAGGGTGAACTAATATCTGGAAAACTTATGTTTAAATGTAAATTATGGTATGAATCAATATTTTAGAAATGCAGTTACTGAGCTTCTGCTCCTTTTTGGTTAAATTTGCACTTGAGCTGTGTATGGGTCCATTTGAGTTTGGCATTTCTACAGGCATGAATGAGGACTTAACAGGCTCAACAATATTTTTATTTCTTTAGTTGATGGCAAACTAATATTCCCAGATCATATTGGCAGTAGACTAAATACCAGCTTGGAAACACAACCAACCAAGGAGGTTGTAGTAAATTAAATCGCAACAGAATTTTGAATGCCAACATAACATTTAAGTGTGTATATATATATATATATATATATATATATACGTGTGTGTGTGTGTTTGTGTGTGTGTGTGTGTGTGAGTGTGTGAGTTTGATAACACAGGCAGGGCTAAACAAAACTTTGGTATTTCAGTTTCAAGAAGGGAATGCAACCAGGATTTCAATATTTTTGAATGATAGCTTTTAGTCAATTGATGAGATGCAGCTGAAAGATGTGGAACACTAGGAAAAGGATTTAATAGAACTTTTATTAGTGAGGGGGGAAGAAAATGGCTTAAGAAAATGTGTAGACCTCAGTCTTATGCTTTTTACCGATCAACTCTTCTGCTGGAGACAGCAAATGTTCTGCTTGGCTGTGGAATATTTGAGTATCGTAGATGATATTTTGACATATTGTATAGGCTTAACTTTGTATGTGTATATACTGAAGAAATGATATTTCTGTTCAAAGAACAATCCAGTCAGTCTGACTCAGAGGTGAACTCTCAACTCATGGACTGATTTTCTAGAAAAACTTGCCTCTGAGATATTGTCCCTTCCCCAGCAGCTAACTGTCTGTATATTAAGTAGTCTCTAAGTGTGCAGAAGTAAGGCCTGTTTGAGCATAATTAAGTGCATATTGCCCCAATCCAGCACACACAATTCTCATAAGCATATCATGGAAGAAAAAGACACCCGGGCAACTTTGGTCCTGAGGCTATTGTAACAAATGTGATGCAGTGTCAAGGGAGAAGATTTTAATCCTTTATTCAGTTTGTTTGCCAGTATTAACATTCAGTCCTGTGGAGCTAAATGTTCCATGCTGTTTTCTTCCCCTTCATGTTTCAATAACAATTTTCATAAAAAGCATGTCTCCCACTTCATGGCATTACAGGGAGTGGTTATTCAGAGTCTGAAAGTGTGCCTGGAAATTTAGATATTTTCAAACAATTTCTGTAACGCATTTTGGCTTGTCTATATTTTTAAAAGTAAAGTTTGAAAGACTGGAGGGTCACACTACATATTTTATTTGAACAAGTAACATCAGAGTCAAAAGAACTTAAATTTTTGTTGAATTAAAAACAGGCTTTTGCAAAATCTACCATCAGTTTTATTCATATCAATTCTCTCAATATCTAGCAATATATTTTTAAAAAACAGTTTTTTGTCTCAAGCAGTAGCATTCTCACTGGGATATGCAACCTGGATATTGCAGTCCTTGGTACAGGAAAACTATATCAAGAAAGAGATTCAGCATCTCCCTAAAAATTTAACTTGACAAGCCTTTTATCTTTGTTGAAAGTCGTGATAAAAGACTGTAACAAGCAGCAGAGAAGATGAATAGCTATTAAGATTGTTTTGAAATGCTCCAAATTTTAGAAACTTGTGAAATGCTGATAATTTTGTTATCCCATTACCAATCATATTTGATACTTTCCGACGAAGGATACTTGCGATTATTGAAAATGTGTTACCTTTAACCTAAAGCCCAGAAACTGAGCTGTGTTCAGAGCATATAACAGAGGGAACACTTTATCCTAAGCCAAAACGCTTTGAAAGCTCTCTGTGGGAACTCTCTCTCTCCCGTATTTATCTGCATGAAGGAATTCAGAAGGGTTCACAAGGGACGAAGCGTCAGCAGCAGCATCAGTAGGCCTGGGAAACCACCCTTGTATGTTCCAGATCTGTGTCTCTTAATGAGAGTAGTGCTCTGGCTTTAGGAGAAGGTGGTTGTCTGAACTCATATCCTCTGGTGCTGTCCTTTGGCTTCAAAGTCAATCTTCACATGGGCCTGAAGGTGGAACTCCATTCCTCACAGTGTAAATATTCCCACTGAGATCAATATGTGTTTGCAAAGTAAAATATTACTGTGAGCAAGAGCCATATGATATGAGACAAGAGGTCTGGCACTAAAATATGGTTTTATATTTTTTAGGGAATATATTCTCACGTGTGGGTTTCCTGTTTTTGCCTGCACCTGTTGTGTGTGCAGAATGGTCCTGCAAAATAATTGTACAGTTTAGTATGAGATATTCATGTGTCAATACATATTAATCTTTACCATCCCATTACCTGATTTACATGTGTAAATGCAGGTTAACTGCTTGTGTAACTTTGCCAGTGGCAAATTGAGAATTTCAAAATTTAGCCTTGGGTGTGTTATTGGGAATTATACTACAATCCATGTTATTTCTTCGTTCAAACTCTCCAGCCTGTTAGAAGCACAGTATAAACATTTGACTCTGATTCACAGGGTAATGCTTCAAAATTACAGACCTAATAATTATTAATTCCTTTGATATTTATGGATTGCATTAGCATTAATCATGATAAACACCTTTGGTACTAATGTGGATGTCATTGATACTATACATAAGTCTGTCTACTGTAACTCAGCCTTCATTAATAGGACCATTAATTAGTTCTGAGGTGTTATATTTTGCATAGTCAACTTCATGCCTTTCTTAAAGAGGCGTGGAAAGTGAATGAAAACATATTGCTATTTATAAGTCTACCTTTTGGGGGAGGGTTGTTTGTCTTCTAAAGAGAATGAAGTTTATATTAGATATACATATACCATATATACATATACCTCTAAAATCCAAAAGAAGCATCATTTTTCCTTGGACAAGCTAATGTACATAATCCTATTCAGTTGTCTTAAAAGTTGACAGCAATCTGGATCTGTTATTTCTTCAAGTTTTCCCTGTGTAATTCAAAGATACTATTATTCATGGACCTGTAGTGCTAATCTTTGAAGAGTGCTTCTCTCCTTGGGTGGTCATGTTAATTCCATAGCAAAAATCAGTTCTTAATGTTTTTGAGAAGATCCAGTGGTGGGTCTTGTTTCTAAGACAGAATTCATTTCTGGATAGGGTGGACAGGAGAGTCTTCCAGCTTTGACCGCAAGACACCTCAAAGTGAATAGACTAGAGTCGGGATTTTGATGAATTTTAGGTCTGGATTACTCAATACAAAAAATGTGTCCATATTTTCTTGATTGGTCCTTCTGTGTTTCAACTCCCAGAGTCTGTGTTTCGACAGCAAAATAGGCCCTGTTCACTGAACTGCTCTCACTCCACATCTCACTGTGTTTTCTTACAGCCTGTGACCTGATGAACCAAGGCATCCTGGCCCTTGTCAGCTCCATCGGCTGCACGTCAGCAGGATCCCTGCAGTCTCTGGCAGATGCCATGCACATCCCTCACCTCTTCATCCAGCGCTCCACAGCAGGAACGCCGAGGAGCGGCTGCGGCCTCACCAGGAGCAACCGCAACGATGACTACACGCTTTCCGTGCGCCCCCCTGTCTACTTAAATGACGTCATCTTGAGAGTGGTCACAGAATATGCCTGGCAGAAATTCATTATTTTTTACGATAATGACTACGGTAAGTAGTTATTTAGCCGAGCAATTTTTGTCAAATCCATAATCCCGCTGAAAGGAGTCACAAGCTTTATAGTCATCCAGTAGATGATGTTTTGCTTGTGAACATTTATGGTTCTGGCAGCATTTGACAGCACCTCAGAGAAATCTGTTTCTAAAATTCATCAGCACTTACAGGTTTATTTGATAATGTCTTTGTTAGAGTTAGCTGATAAATGAAGAACTTATGTTTTTTTCTATTCTGCCCATGTTGATGAAGCATAGACCTTTTTAGCAAGCTCTCTTGGATTTTTTTGGACTGTGGAAACATAAGATGACAATTCAAGAAGCAACATGTACATTTGCATTCTGTAGATTTTTTTATTGTGTGGCATATATTTTCTGGCCAGAATCTGAAGTGGTGGTGAATGTAGGTCAGAGGTTTGGCAAGAACGACGTGCTAGTCATAAATATAAAACATGTAGAAAGAAGTTCTGAAGAGTGAGGAACTTGAGGAGGAGGGCTTGGAGAAGACAACATTCCCTCTTTTTTGAGTTCATTCAGTGTTCCTGAAAGGTGCTGAATTGGTGGTTTTTGTGTGATAGAGTAAGTGTGACACAGATGGCAGTGTCACAAGACTGCACTATCGAGCTTGGTGAGTCAGCCAGTTTTAGTCCAGATATTTTCTTCAGCTGGCAGGAGAACTGGAAAGATTTCTCCAATATGGGTATATTATCTAACGAATTTAACGATCTTTATTTCAGTGGAAAATCACTTTGCAACCAGACCTGTTTTCTTCAGATGCATCCAATATTCATAAGTAATCATGACTGGCTTGGATGAGCATTATAAAACTTATTTTCAAAGTTAAATCTCTGAGTTATAGAAAAATGCTCACTTCAGCAATTTGATGTGCATAATATCTGGTTCATTCAGGTCAGGTGTTATTGATTTTTGTTCCCTGCCTACTTAATAAATTCTTAAATTAGAAGAATAGAAAATGATGAATAGGGGAATTCTTCTTTATAACAAAGCAGCCTAAGGAACCTGCCTTAAGAACCTAAAAAAGCCAGTCATGACATAAGGAACATAGACACACACACACAGAGCCCCACAAAACAGATAAACAAAAATCTCACAGAAAAGACTCTTTTTGTTCAGAAGTTATGAGTTTGTGTATTTAATTGCCAGGTACCTCTGAAGACAACTATACACCTTTCATCTAAGAGTTATCTTTTTGCATGTATTTATGAGTTTAAAAGAGTCAAACAAATTTTGTAATTAATATCTTTGAATAGCTATATTCAAAAATACTGGGTTTAAATAATTCAAGTTTCTTTATATAATTTGAGAATACAGTTCAGACACCACATTATTTTGTCCTTGATATGGGGGTAAAAACTTCATAATGATGTGACTTATGTAACACAGATGCCTGCCTGCCTGCCTGCAAGAAATACGTTTCAGAGCAGTAGCTCATTCAGTGACACATCATTCTCAGATGTGACCTGTGGCAAATATTAAATCTCTGTACCAGCCTCTGTGGCATTCTGAATTCAGTAGCCTGCTAGTAATGTCATACTGGTTGGTAATCTGACTGTGATTAGTGATCACCATCACAAGCATCAGGAAAATGTGCAAAAAAATAAAAATCTGCATTTAGTATATACCGAGCAGTCTGTCCCCTTTCTAACCATTTGTGTGGCTCGGGTATTATAGAGGGGGGTAGGTTGGTTGGTTTTTTGAGGGGGAGGGGTGTGTATGCACAGTTTGGAATTAATACCATGGATAAAAAGATTTTAAATCTTTAAATTAACCTGTGACTCTGAGTAGAGCTATTAGCGGTGCAAAGGTGTGTTTCTAAACTGTATCAAGTTAAATCCTTGATTTCAACAGCCATCCTAGGGCAGCTAGGAATTTCTGTATTCTTCTTTTGCTTCCTACAGTTTCTTTATAAGATTTTATGTTGCTAATTTTGTTGACTTCTTTGTTCTCCCCTTTTAATAACGAACAAGAGACCAGAACTTTCAGATCCCCCTCTCTAATCTGAGGCCTCTCATTATTTCCATTACCATGAGAGTTGTTCATTGGCTCTCCATTCCCTCTTCTTGCTCATACTGGAATTCCCCTCTAATTGGTTGCTACCCTGTTTCAGGTGAAATCATTAGTCTTGACACCATGTTTTTCTGTTCATAATTCTTTTACCCAGTTTTTGATCTATGGCAGCAGTTTTTCTCAGACATATGATGACGTTATTTTCTTAGTAGCCCCTAGATGTTAATCTTGCCAGATTGTTATAAATATTAACAAATTATATCACTTTCTCCCCTTTTCCTGCTATTTTATTGATAAACTGAGAACATTTCTCTTATGTTAGCAGCTCACCTTTTCTCTTCCTGGATTCTTTACTGATGGAAGAAGGACTAGCACAGAGAGAGGGACAAAGCAATTAATGGCATGAAAAGAGGAGCTAGAATTAATTTTTAATGGACTACAGTGTGGCTAAGTCTGACTTCAGTATTCACCATGTTTTGAGCAGCAGATTGGACAGTGAGATGTCCTGAAATCCCATCTAAGTCTCATTATTCTATGATTCTTTGATGTTTGAGAAAGCCATTCTTTAGATAGGTCTGTAAATGTGAAATATTTTTACAAATAAAAAATTATTCCAGCATCACTTTAGATTTTTTAAAAGAGAGCTGGCCCAGGAACTCCAGAAAACCCTGAGGAAGGGAATATTGCCATTAGCTTCTGTGCCTGTTTTTAGAAAGAATCTAAGACTGGGCATGCAGATAGGGCGTGGAAGTGCAGGGATAATGCATCTTATTGGTGTGGATGTGCAGTGCAGCTAAGAATGGTTGCAATTTCCTCTGGAAGATCCCAGTCCCGTTCCTCATCTTGCCTGAGAGGTTCTGCTGCAGTGTGAGACTTATTTATTTTCTCAGCTCATACAGATCTAAAATAAAATTCTTGCTAAAAGCTTTGCTCGGTGTAACTGCCTGCAGCAGTTAATATTAGACATTTTAATAGAACATTTAGTATTAAACATTAAAGTAGGTGGGAGCTCAATACCTGCATTAAAATTAATTTCATATTAAGAAGAGATTATTGATATGTTGTGCACAGCCGTCTGCAAAACTGCCGCCTGTGCAAGAAGCAATTTCTTGCCCTGGTGGTATTTTTTTATGTGCAGTGATCATTCCTTCTCAAGGTGTGTATCATAAGTTGAAGTGATATCTCCATAGCAGTAAATGACACTTGAGAAATAATGTGAGTATAGATTCTGGTAGGTGTTCATCTTTTTTTTTCTCGTTATTGCCGTGTTTTGTAAGTTAGAAAACGTGACAGCACTGATGGACTGATTCCAGCAATCAGCAGAATTCCAATACTTTCCTTTCCAATAAATTTTTTTATATAGTGATTTAATTTAATTATTTAAAACAAAATACTTTACTTGTATTACTGAAGTTATTTCCAGTAATAATTTTGCTCTGTGGAAGAAAATGGGCCTTTCATGTTAAAAATAAATTTTCCTACCATAAAATTGGGATCTTATCCCGATTTTAGTACATACTGTGCTAGACCAGTTGCCTTGCACCTTTAATATAAGCTGCAAACCTTTATGTGTCAATTCATCAAAATCCTAGTTTTTTAAACTTATCAATAGAATTGCCTTTGACTTTTATCTTGCAGTCTATAATAGATTCCTTTTCATTATCAGATGATTTTTTATAATGGAAATGTCTTTCTGCAGGCCTGAGAATAATTTCCTCAATGTTATCCTCCTCAAAATTCTCAAATTCTTATTTTGAATATAAGTAGACAAGTATATTTGCTTTTACTGTTTTAACACTAGTATACTAGTATCTAAATGTTAGAAACTTCAAGTCTGCTTAAAGGTTCTTTACTGACAAGGATAGCTAAGTCTTTGAAGGACTTAGAAATGACTTAATGAAAGAATTAAGTCTTTCATTAAGTCAGAACCAGCTGGATGTTGAAAAAGTGAGGTAGAAATGCATTTCTGAAATAATTGACATCTAAGTTTTCTAATTATGTTTCTTTTCCAAGTAAAATTACAGGTAAGGTGGCTATTTTAAGACAATTAATGAAATACCTTCATAATACAAAAAAAAAAAAAATAAAATCCTACTGTTAGGTAGGATTTAGTTAAGATTTAGTTAAGATAAGTAAAGATTTTAGAAAGCCATGGTCTTCTGTCAGTGGCGGAGCCTTCCCAGTAACAAATGTAATGCTAACATACAGCAGCAATTAATGAATGGGGATGTGAGAAAAGAGAATATTTCTAAATGAGCAGGCTTAGGTAATATTTGTTGTATTTCATTTACTACAGTTGTATCTTTAGTGTATGAACATAGATGAACTTTTGAAAATCAGAACAAGTCATCTTTTCCCCAATCCTTGCACTCTGCGAGCATGATTTGGATCAAACTCCCCATGCAGTCAGTCCCCTTGTATTCAGGGTGTTTTATTCCTTCTGGTGAAACAAGTTGAGGCCTGCCCAGGACATGAAATCTGATTTTGTTTAAGAAAATTTAATATGAGGATATTAAAAGCATTCAAGAACAATTCTGCACTTCTTCAAAGGCCATTAAAGAGAGTCTTCTTGCAGAGATAAAGAGTAGGCGGCATGAAATGCAGCAAAATTATGCAGTAGACTGATGCCTTTCTCAAACTGCTATTAAAATTACTATCCACAGAGTATGTACAAGCCAAATTTACTTCATTTAAGCAGCCAATTCAGCTCCTACTCGCTTCATTCTTGACTGCTCAGCTCAATCTGTAGTATCACTGTGCAGAGGGTGTTTGTGCATCTCCTTCTTACAGGCAGATGTAGAGACTGGGAAGCTCCTCCACTAAATCTAAATTCTTCCTTAGGAGTATCAGCACCCTTTCAGTGAAGGCATTTTCAGATTGGACACTATAAACTTGCACTTACACCTTTGAAAATCGCAAAGTTTGGATTTGTAAAAAGAGCCACTGCCATCTGTAAACATTTTGAGCAAGCTTTGCCAAGTTATTAATCTTTATGGTTTCAAGTTCAAAGCGAGCAAAATGCAGTTTGAAACGGCAAATCCTATCTCATCCACAGACTGGCACCTGACAATGCCCAGTCCCCAAAAACCAACATGAGAAAGACAGGCACATTTCATGGAATGAAATCATCTGAGACCAGAATGTGTGAGCCCAGACTGCATAAGCAGAATGATTGAGCTGGAATCCCAGCATATTGTTGGTTTTTATCTCTGTGGTGTATCAACAAGGGGCAAGCTTTTGCAACTCGTGTTTTACTCTCGGGCAGTTTACAGCTCACTGTATTTTCCAGGAAAATGTAGATACTTTTCTGTAATCGTAAATTCTTTATGAAGAAACCAGTCAATCACTGCAAGAACATAGCTGTGAATTTTGTGCAATTTACAGTGTAGGTATCTCTGCATTTCTAAGATGAAAGACACATAGTCTAGCTGTTTGAAAACATTTATTTTTAATGTTTTGTTGCTGCTAAAGTAGATAGAAAGATTCTGCAATTTTCCTCTTGAAAGGTTGAGGGAATAAGATTTTTTTTTTTTCCTGGGAGAATTAATTTTATCTTAATCCCAATTCTTTTATAGTGATCATAGTAATATTTTAAAACTGTTCTGTATTTTATATTGAAAGAAAAAACCACTTCTCTTTCCAAATTTCTGGCCTAACTTTGTGTATTTCATCCCAGCATGCTTTTGATATGCAGCCATCACTGAAGATCTATGCAATATTTACTGATTCCAGATCTAAGACATTTTTGCTTACAGTTTTTTGACCTTCCTACTAATACTGCAGATATTTGACAATGGATATTTGCCATTCCCTTAGGTGGTAATTTAATTTTAATTTTTGTAAAGAAGAGAAAAAAAGCAAGCATTAAAGCTGGGAAGGGGATTTGCACTGTGAGGCTGAAGGAGGCATTCCCATAGCAAACAGAGGTTGAAGAAGTAATTGTCAAGACTTGGCTGGAGCAGAAGGGAGGGGGTTTGCAGTAAGAAAGAGTTTAAAGGCCATCTGTCTTGAAAAACTTCCTTGTGGATTTCCCTTCTTGCTCCATTTTCATATGCAGGCATTCCAGATTATTTCTCCATGAGGAAACGATGAAGGCAGTTGTGTGAGGTGCCTGGTCAGTAAAAGTTGTCTCAAATTCAGTTTGAGGGAGGATTTTGGAGAAAAAGGCAAAATAAAATAGAATCTTAAAGAGAGAGCAGTGGAGCTGTGACATCTGTATTATTGAAGAGTTCAGCCTAAGTAAACAGGTTTGTGAAACTAGAAAGATAAAAGAGTGCTATCCTCATCCTCACTCCAGAAAGGCAGTGGTTTTCAAATATATTGAGTGAAACGCTATAGAATTTGAGTGCTGTTCTTTAAAGATCCCAGCAAAACAGGGATTATACCTGGAACTTGAAAGGCTGAGCTGCTTGCAGAAAAGCCACCTCCTGTGTTTTAAGAGGAGTGATGTTCTGAGATGATGCCCATCTGTATGTGGGGGCCCTGGATTCCCAACATTTCCTTTAAAACCCATATAGGGTTAAGTAATCCTATGGACGCTTTCCTGCATTTACCAGAAGTAAATATGATGACCACTGACATAGATATGCTTGAAACCATAACATTTTCTAATCACTTAAAGTTTTAATGCAAGTTTAATAAAGACTCATAAAAGAATCATGCTCTCTTTAATCGATTGCAAATGCTTATAATTACCCTGAGGCTGTTTTCAGCTGCTTGATGACTATAATATTCTCAAGTCTGTCTCCAGACAGTCTTAAAACTGTTTATTACTCATCTGGCTCTTTGCCACCTTCCCATACTCATTTGCTTCACTGTGCCTCAATAAACATATAATTAATTCAAGCTTATTACTGAACTCTTTTTTTCCAGTAGTATTTATTACGTCATTCAGATAAGGAAAGGAGTATTAATTTTCACCTTTGTGACTTTAGTGTGTCAGGTGAGAACTTCTGTAACAGCTTGCTTTTGCTGATTGATATTACCCCTGCAGTTGAGTATATATTTTGCTCGATCCTAAAATTATTGAACTTCTGAATTACTCTATGAGATTTCTGTAGTGAAAAAATGGACACGCTTCTCCTTTTCAGCCTTGCAGGAGCTATAAGTGAATATGTAGAAAGATAAAGGAGTTTTTGTCACTCCCTCATGTTGCAGTCCTTAGGGGAGGGCATGGGTAAAGCATTCAAAGGTTTGGTCTGACAGACCTGTGTTGTGATAGTAAGCTAGGGTCAAAATAAAACTGTAGGTGTTCTCCCAATACCCATGCCTTGGGAAAACTGTAAATGAGGTGCTATTTTGAGGTTTTTGCAGAGGTACAAAATTTCATTTGTATATTCAGCCTGAATCAGAGGAAAAGTAATTTATTTTAAGAATATTTCAATATCCGAAGCTAGTACTGATATCTGCTACTGTTTGCTAAGTATTTTTCAACTCTCAACACATTGTTTTATCTTCTCAGAAGTATCTAAATTCAGTTTGTAAATTTATATTTTGGCAGCTAAATAAATGAATAGTAATCAAATGAGGAAACTATTGAGTAAAGTAATTTTTGCATGTTGAATTGAAGAAATTATATCACCATTGGAAAAAAAAGTCCTCATGAATTAGGTATAATAACATCGTAAATGTCAAGTAGTATAATAAATTGAAAAGAAAACTTGTCTATGAGAGTTTTAACCAGACAAGAAAAAGAGGAAGCAGAGAGAAAGGAAAGAGCTAGAAAATATTTACAGCAGTATTCCTAAATCTTTATCAGCTTCACTTTTGTAGGTTATGTTCTTCACAGCACCAGTTCACTCATAAAATATTCCTGTTTCTATACTGTAAACTTTTAAGCAATTAAAAATATTCTTTAGGAGGAGATCAAGGTGCAGTCAGAGAACAATTTGCCTTAAGGACATTTATAACACATACAGAATCATGGAATGGCTTGGGTTGGAAGGGGCCTTAAGGATCCTTTAGTCGAGGGCAGGGACACCTTTCAGTAGATCAAGTCACTCAGAGCCCCATCCAACTGACCTGGAACACCTCCAGGGATGGGGTATCCACAGCTTCTCTGAGCACCCTGTGCCAGTGCCTCACCACCGTTATAGTCAAGAATTTCTTCCTAATATATAACCTAAATTATTCCTCTTTGATTTTGAACTCCTTCTCCTATCACGACAGTTCCTGGCAGAGTCTCTTGCCGGCTTCCTTGTAGGCTCCCTTCATACATGGAGGGTTGCTGTGAGATCTCCAGAGATCCCTCTCTTCTGCAGGCTGCGCAGCCCCAACCTTCTCAGCCTGTCAGAGCCACAAATTGGTCACTGCAAGAGCACCCTCTCTGTTGTTCTTTACCCCACCTCCCTGGTGGGGGATGTGCAGTTCCTCACATTTAGGATGACTCACAGAGATTAGCAGGGACTTACAGAGAGAGTTGCTGAATCATACAGACAGATTTTATATATATACATATATATATATACACATATACACACACACACA
>VZTX01024065.1:0-78393 GCA_013400915.1 Pardalotus punctatus | reverse complement strand
TATATATATACATATATACACACACACACTCACCTGTTATTTAAAAAAGACTTGTCTACACAGAGATATAAAGCTGTGATGAACAGTTGTATAGGATTTAAGCTTTTTTTTTTTAAGTTTGGCATGAATTGAAGGCACTAGGCAGGGAAAATTCATTTCTTTGGAAGAGGTTGTTTCACTCAAAGACAACTGATGGAAGCCTTTTGGAAATCTCTAATGCAAACCATAGTCAAAAGGAAATTGAATGAAGAGATAGAAAGCAGGTTACACAGTCAAAAGTGCATGAATAGAAGATATTGCCATGTCAGCCTTCACAAGTGAGGCTGGTGATCGCAATCTGACTTCCTTTCTATTCTTTGAGGAGCTACAGTAGCAGCTGATACTTTGAAGAATTACTTCTAGCTTCAGTCTTATTTATCTTTTTTATTCTTTGCTTTTTTTTCCTCTTTTTTTTCCAGGAAAAAACAAACCAACAAACCTCATAACAAGGATCTTGTGTCAACCATCAGTAAGGTTAGAAAATGAAATCTTGCAGGATTTGAAAACTGCAAATGTTGATATCTTTCCCCCAACACTGATTCAGCTACTCATGACTACCTGTATTTATTTTGCTTGTTTAAAGGATAATTTGCAATAACTGATGTATAATATGACACAAAAGTAGCTAATGTAAATAATATCCAAATGAACCTTTAAAATAGGCATTACATAGACATTTCACTAGTGCCAAAATTGTTCATACCAAACAACAAAAGTTGAAATCACTTGCTTATATTTCAATTTGAAATGGAAACATCTTCAAATAGGGAAAAAGCATACAAGTGTATCTTTTTTTTCATTTTTCTCAGTTCAATGATACTAAAAAATTGAGGAAATTTGTTGTCCCTTTTTATGTGTAAAATTTCAGAAAGTTGCAAACAAAGAGGAGAAAAACAAAACAGTCAGTATCACTATTTACAAATTTTCAGTTTCCCCCAAGATGTATCTCCACTTCTTAGGTCCAAGAAATGTTGATAATATAAATTAGATTTTGTATGTAATTAAATGTTGGAGCTTGAATTTACTTCTAATGAGTTTGAACTACTGCTATACTCTCTGAAGCTACATCATCCAGCAGCAACTGCTCAGGTAACTGGTCCTTCTTAGTTCCCAAATGATCATATGAAAGAGCTGTGATGCTTTTTTTTTTATTTTTTAAAAAATAATTTTAATTTGGAGGTTCAGCAAATTACATATAAGATGATTAATGAGAGGGACTCCCACTGCTCTGAAAGTAAAATGAAGGACTGTTACTGAATCATCCTGCTAAATTGTTGTTTTCCTCTGTCTGGGTCTCAACCATGTTAATAGATATCAGCATGTGCACAGGAATGCAAACCCTTGGCACAAATCCTCACACGGAGCAGTGGCACCATGAGCCCAGCTGAAGCTGCGCCTCTCCCTTGTGTACAGAGCTTTCCCACAGTTAATAGTTGCTGTCACGTTAGCCAGCGTTGTGTAAGGAAGAATCACTGTGGTCGACTTGCAAAGCCGTCTTGATAAGAATTTGAACAGTGTTATTTGTTATACAATGGCTTTTCTCATCATCTGTACAAATAAAGTGGTCTTTTGTGCAAATCAGCCAGTGAATATTTATGACAGGCTTGTTCACCTTTACCACCACAGCTGAATCATTTGGTATTTATCAGCCAGATACTCTGAGGAGAATGTTCTCAGATCTAAAATGCCATCAGAGGGAGGATGAGCTAATGACTGTAAGCCAGGCTCGAGACAACCAAAGTGCACAGTGAGTGCCTTGTAATTAAGGTGGAACACAATGATACAGGTGGATGGATAAATTTATTACCATTAGTGAATAGTGCCATCTTTCTCTTTGCCTGATTGTAGTCTGATCTGAAAATTTTTTATGAACTTTGCATCTGCTTGTAGACATTTCCTTTTTAATAAGGGTGTAAGAGGTACTTGGCATATTAGTTATTTAATATTTGCTGTTCATTTTATTCCACTTATAAAATCTTCCCTGCATATTCATCCTGGTATTCCTGTATGAGATGCCTGGAAACCAGCATATTTTGTTCTAGGATGTCCTGATGATTGGGCTTTCCCCAAGACGAATTATGGGACTTGCTCCCTCTGTGTAAAACAGAGATGGCAAAGGAAAGTTATGGGGGTCCAGAGAGAATAAAAAAGTGAAATGGGCATCTGGTCCCATGATTAAAAGAAACCTTGTGCAAGAATCATAGAATGTCCTGAGTTAAGGAACCCACAAGGCTTATTAAAGTCCCACTCCTGGCCCTGCTCTGGACAGCCCCAAAAGTCAAACCATGTGCCTGAACTTTCCATTAAATGTTTCTTGTTGTTTATGTTAGGTGAGGTTAGAGCATACCTGCCAGGCTGGTCATTTAAGAAGATGCAGACCCGTAGTCTCTGCTTCTCTGAGCATGCTCTGTATTTAAGATACTTACCTGTTTCTTGTGCTTTCTTCAGTATCAAAAAGACTGTTCACTGAGAAGATGGTGTGTGAGTTTATGCTTCATTTCCTAAATTCTTCCTTAGGTCAGAATGCACAGTAGCTGACACAGTAATGACAAGTTTGGTGTATGTCACCTGAATTCAGATCTCAGCTGCAGCAGTATTACCCTGAGTACCTGCATTTGAATACATCAGCCAAGTCTGCAGGGCTTCAGAGGCTGTGGGCCTTGAGCTCCCCTCTGCAGGATGCTCTGCACATGAGCCTCAGCTGTAGCTGCAGCCAGGCTGGTGTGCCCAGTGTTGGACCCGCTGTGCACCAGCAGTGCAGACCATAAGGCTTCCCTGTAGACTTTGGCCTTGAGGTACAGTTATGCGTGCCAGGGAAGGTCATTTCCAACAGAGTTCTTGATAAATTTTGCTTGCTTTGTTTATTAGCATTTCCAAGCCAACTTCACAGTCTCTGAAACTGAGCACAGTTTTGGTTACAAGAAGAATGTTTGGTAATGTTTCTTTTAAATTTCCAGCCTGGTTTAACCCTATAAGTGATGCTGACTGCAGAGGGGTACTCTGTTCTTGTGCACACAGGTGTAGACTGAAAATTATGGCTGTCCAGTGAAAAAACAGGCAATGTAATAGTGATATTGACCACTGAGCTGGGAGAGGAGATAGCAACTTTGGCTTTAGCATTGATCTGTCTCTATGTGCTAACTTTGGCTTTGATCACTAAGGAGGATAATCAATACTGGTGATAATGGGGAAACTCTTCTTAATTTCTGGCAATGACTGTGACTCATCTGATTTAAATAGAAAGTAGAAATGTCACTTCTGGCTGGGCAACAGGTTGGCTAGCAAATTCAGGGCGAAAAACACCTGTGTTCCAGACATGAACAGTCTTGTGTCTCCTCAGCAAAGCCATCTGTGCCACAGGTTGCTTGCCAGATTTTTCTGCAGAAGGAGTTTATCTATTAGAAAGATGATTCCACAGTTCAGTGTGGATATGTGCCACTTTCAGACAATCCACGCAGGAAAGATAATGCTGCCCATTCAGTGGCAGCATCTGTTCTTTGGCATGCGCTTTGAATATGAACATTGCTAGTGACTTACTGCTGAAATATTGGAAGTACCATCGTGATTTAAATAGCGTTTAAATTGCAGGGTGTTTTTATGTGCTTTCTGCTGTTTCACAGCAGCAGGTGAGCACCACCAATATCTCCATTTTGCTACTGGGTAAGCTGAGGTATAACCAGAGTCTGTATTTATTTCCTGCCCATGTCTTTGTGTTGTACTGATGCCAAAGACAGAAGTAATACAGAAAAAGTAGGAATCCTGGTTTGGTGTATTTTCCATTAGAATGGTGTTGTTTTCCTAAAGCATATCACACAGATGCAATGCAGTTGGCATGGTCACCTAATAAATGCAAAGAATAATACTGGATCTCTGTTCCTTTTGTTCCATCATTTAGTGAAGATTCAATATAATTCTTTCATTGTTTATATGCAGATCTTCGTGGCAAAGAAAGCCATTTGATCCTATAATCTGGCTTCTGTGTCAACACAGATTATGCACAATATCAGTCAATAACTCCAAGTGTGTTTAAATTCACAAATTCAGGTAAAGTGAAATTATGTGCTTGTTTCAAAAAAGGACAAACTTTGGTGTTTCCTGCTTACCCTGTTCCAATGTCAGAAAATATATGGATTTATGAGATAGAATATAAGTCTTTAAAAAGGCTTTCATAGCCTAAATAAATTTTCTCCCTGATATTTTGATAGTGTATTTAGATCCCATCCCCATGTGTTCATTGTGCTTCAATAATTTCGATTTCACTTGTCAGTTTTACCCATTTTTTTATTTAATTTTTCTGGATGCTGAGTAATCCTCAGAGTGTGTGAGCCTCAAGAACTTTAGAATGAAGGGGTTAAAGCAGGAAGTTATTTTATCATTTGCATAAAACTAGACATATTTGTAGCACTTCCAATAATCTTGTTGGTATTTAAATTGCCAAAAAAATTCTAACATCTCTGATTAGACTGAATCTAATTTTCCTGATTTAGATATTAAATAGAAGCTGTAATTAGTATCTGATTCTCTTATGGAACTTTATTTTTAGGGTATGCATGTATTTTATTCATGGGTAAACTATCCTACAAGTGTTTAGCAATACTGATATTTTGTCAGTGTCTGGAGAGTGAGGTTTTGCTGATGGATGTCTAAAAAAAGCCTGAATGCCTAAAATACCATTTATTTCCAGTTCATGGTATTTTGGAGCTCTAGACAGGAGACCCATCTTGCTGATTGTGACGGACTTCCAGGACTAACCCTGTTGAATTATTCCTCTGTACTGTTTGATTATGAGCTACTGCATGGTTATTTCTTCACCGTTTGAAGCATCTCAGTAAACTGGTGCTGGAGGAGGATGGCTGTCTGTAATATTCTCTAGTTAGTGCATCTCTGCTGGTGCTGCAGGCAGAGCATTTTTTCTACTGTGCAGACTGAACTTGGTTTCTCTTACACTACTGCTTGTGGCACCCCCCATAAGAGCAGTAAGAGCAGGGGAGGTCAGTAGGTCAGGATGAAAGATCTGAGTAGCCAAGCTGTTGTGCAAGTCTATTTGGAAGCTTTCTCCACTCTAACATGTTTCATGCAGAAAGACACATAATCAGCCTGTGGCTTCGCGTCTGACCATTTCCCTGGAAAATGAGTGATTGAGTCAAGGAACTGATACAGCATCAGGGGTAAAAGAGGGAAGCAAAGTAGGAGCTGCAGTCCCTCAGGGACTGGATCTAAGACAACGCATCTAGGAGAGACCAGATTTAGTATTCTAATGGGAGAAATATTTTCTAGTGATTTTAACCATAAATTCCCTCCTAAACCTGAGGAACCTTTGTTTTTTGAATAAATGTTTCTTCATAAATTTCTGTTTATATGGAGCTACTGATTTTCTTTTTTTTTTTTTTTTTTTTTTTTCTTTTCCCATAGCATGTGTTTCTAGCTAGTGTCTGCTGTGTTGACTCTAAGGCTGTTTCTTTTCCCCCTAACTGAGAACAGTTGGGTGTGTGGGAGGCTTGCATGCCAGTAGGGAAGGGAGGATGTCCTGCTGAGTGTCCTCTGGGACAGCAGGTCAGAGTGACTGCTGGAGGGAAGAGTCATGTCAGGGAACTGGTGGCTTAGCTTGAAAATAGATTGAGAATCTGCACTGGTGAGTAGGGGTCAGATGGTGAGGACTCAGTGAGGCTGAAGGGATTTTCTTGAGGTTCAGAAGTCCCTGATCTGACTTGTGAAGTCATTGAATTATTTTAACTTTTAAGCATAAAGTTTGGGGTTTTAGATAAAACCATTCAAAAGAGCAAAGGGAAGGAAAAAGTCAAGCAAACTTGTGGAATTCAGTACTGGAAAAAGCCCTTTCAAAGGCTGGGACCAGCTAGAGGCAGCATAACAATGTGAAGAGTACCCAGACATTTCAGTTTGGTAGACTATGAAGATATTCCAAGTCAGGAAGCAAACACAGTTAGCATTTTGCTGATCAGTTCTTCCTTTCTAAGTCATCCTTAAAGAAGGGTTTACTCTGAGTGAGCCAGAAAGCTCTACAAAAGTAATTTGCTGTAGAAAACTGATTAAACTCACCCAGTGATATCAGATGAGAGCAAGCAGTACCATTGCAACAACTGTATGTCTGGCTTTTGTTTTGTTTTTGAAGGAAATAAATAGGTGTGAAATGTAGAATAACATTAAGGCTTTTTGATGAGTGAACAGCCCAAGCTTCACTTAGACACATTAAGCTACATAGCATGGATAACACAATTTTGAGTTTCACAAAAGAAAACACTCTGCTTCCTGCCTTTCTGATCTTCAGCTGCCTTCCGACAGCCCTTTCTTGGAGGCAGAATTGTGTGCAATGTTCACCATGGCCCCACTGCTCTATATGGATTTTAGTGGGAATGTCCTTTAAGAAGGATTAGGAAGAAGTGTGATGATTGAATGGCCAAATTAGGAAAAATGCTAGCAGTATTTGTAGGTTTGGATTCTAATGGCTCTTGTGGACAATAGCTGTTGTGTGGCCATTCTTTCTCCTGTTTTAATACTTTAAGAAATGCAACAAGCATAGCTCAGGAAGAGGCTTAATGAATTTTAAAGGAAAACCTCTAGGGATTTACCTGACAAAACACTTCTGTGAGATAAATTGAACAGTTACTTGTGTCTTTTTTTCCACTTACCAATTAACATCTTGTTTGCCTTCTGATTTTTCTAGATATCCGTGGAATACAGGAATTTTTAGACAAAGTATCTCAACAGGGAATGGATGTAGCATTACAGAAAGTAGAAAACAACATCAATAAAATGATCACGGGGCTCTTTGCCACTATGAGAATAGAAGAACTGAACCGCTACCGGGACACCCTGAGACGAGCTATTCTCATCATGAACCCTTCGACAGCCAAATCATTCCTAACAGAGGTATGTATTTTAATGAGAGGTTATCTTCTTCTTTTGCTGACCAAGACTACAGCTGTTGGTCAAAAGATTCAGTTTAATTGACTTCATAAATGTAACTCAAAAACCCCAGCCTCCCCCCAAGTAAAAGTTAAATCGTTTCTATTCAAAGATCAGCGTGCAAGAGTGTTTGTTCGTGTGTCTAAATGCACATACAGAACAGTAAACCCACACCCTGCATGAGCGAAAGCATTTAGGAAAAATGTGTAAAATTCCCCTTCAGACTTCTGTTTGAAGCTCAAAGATACCGTACTGCCATTGCACCCCCCACTAAAAATATTTACAACAGAATACAACAGAAACCATTTATAGATATGTTTTTTTTTTAAAATATATATATATATATGTGTGTATATATGTATGTGTGTATATATGTATGTGTGTATTTGTGGATAAAATGGGTTTACCTTTTAATGTAAAATGATGTTTGATAATGTTCTCTTATGTGCCACTGAGTGGTAGTAGTAATGTAGTGGAATTTATGAAAGATTTGATTTGCATGAAGAATTTGAGATGATAGATTAAAGTAATTTTTTCAAGCAATATGGACCAGATTTTCAGAAAGCTTTTTGGGATTTAGAGACAGAAGATCTGCATATTTCATTTGACTATGAGTTGAACAATCTTTTTAAAGGACGGGCATGGTTCTTTTGACATGGCACTGTGCTGTTACAAATGTGGTTTTACATGCATGTATACTCTTCATCATCAACCAAGGCTTGAAAATCTCCGTTCTGTTTCATAAAAATACACTTTCTCTCTTCAATAATTTTTCTTTGGATCTGCTTCTAGCTTGCATTACTTTTCTTCTGTAACTTGCTATTGCCTTGGTCTTCAGAAATTCAAGCTTAAAAACTACTTTTGCATATCTAGTCTCAAGACAGTGCCTTTTAGGAACATAGTTAGAAGAGGGCTTTCTTGCTTTCTCTTCCAAAATTTTGTTTGCCCCTGGGTTTTTTTGGCTGGGCATTTCACTGTCCTCATTACACAATTGCAGCTTGCTAATTCTGAGTAATGAGGTCTGCTGTACATCCAAATGTCTGTAGTATTTCATAAGGTTTAAGCAATTTGTGGGCATGTTTAGATTGTTCTGCAGTGTTTTCGTCACCTGAGTCACAAGTGTTTTATTTTTTGGTAAGAGGCATTATAAGATATTTCACTTTACAAATTGAAGGCAGCATGGTTCGGGACGCTCACTACAATAACTCAGCAAAACAAAACTCCTGCATTGTTCTTACAGAGAAACACTCTTTTAAAAAAAATATAAACTTTACTATTTATTTTTGCGCACTTGGGCATAGTAACAAAGTTGTTGTCATCTTTTGAAATTATCATGTATGTGTTGTCAATAAACTGAACTATTTACTTTAGAATTCTCTCTTTGGCATTGGCCACTCAAGATCTTCAAAATCCAAAGACTGATAAAGAGACAACTAAACCAAATCCACAATTCCCCTCCCTCAAAAAAAAAAAATAAATTCCAGTATCACAAAAGAAATCCTGAAAAACAAGGGATTCACAATGTTTCTCGTTTCCTGGACTCTGTAAGTCTACCAGGAAAGGTCATTATCTTCTCCTGCAAGTGTGGTTCAAAGAGAGAGTCTGACATCAGCTCCATAGCACAGGTTTTTGCCAGAATAACAGCATTTATTTTGAGTGTGATATGTGACTGGTAAACTGACAGCAGGAGCCTCTTAATAGGAAGAGTTACCCCAATAGAAATGTGATTATTGCCATACTTTATTTCTTTTGGTGACAGGGAGTGAACTAAACAACTGAGCTCCAGCACAAAGTCTTTGCACAAGGAGGAGTTTGCTGAGGTTGCTTTTCCAACAGATACTAAAAACTGGTTTTTTTAATCAAACCAGGAACTGTACTGTATGGGCAAAGAAATTATAAAGCCTATGGACTGCCAATGTGTTAAGATACTCCTAAACAATTTAATGGACATGCTGATTGCAAAGCCTGTGCCTTGCGCATGATCAGTTTAGCTGGGAAATTCAGTGTAACATAGTGGATTTAGCATGTAAACCTTACAAAGACAGTAAGAAAAAACTGTATATGCAGAAAAGCCCTTAGGGTTTTTCTCCCCAGTAGAAGCTTTTGGCTGCCTCGCTGGATTCAGCTGTCTATCTCTCTCCCCAGACCTCATATAATCTCTGCTGCTTGGTCCCTTCTTAGATGACTGCTCTGGCTCAACCCGTCATTGTTTAGCTGAGAAGAGGGTTCATTCACTCTGCAACAGCTGTAGTAAGCGTGGTCTTGATTACTATGCAAGTAACAGCTATTCCAGGGTAAATAGTCAGACACTGGCCTGTGTAAATAAGCAGTCTGTAAACTGGAGTTTGCTTGTGTAGAATTTATCTTTGTTCAGACTCTTTGAAATTCTGTGTTTGAAATCTTTTTCTTTTTTTTTTTTTTTTTTTTTTTTTTTTTTTTTTTTGTTTTAAAGCAGTATTGCTTGCTTTCTCTCCAGCTTTTCTACCTCTAGAGCTTGCAGAGATGAGATCTATACTTACACACTCAATAAAATGGAGATTAAAAAGTAAATACACTTCTCTGGCTGTGGAAATAAAAGCCTACCTTTTCTTTAAACATTATGTATTAATTTGCCCTCCATACAGCTTGGGAAGGCAGGAAGATTTGGGAGCAAGTATCACAGCATTTCTTACGGGCTGAAGGATTCATGTAAAGTGAGAGGGAGGGGGCAGCTGAATTCCTGAATGTCTTTTGTGGCTTTAAGCTGGGGATGGAAGAACAGAAGGAAAACAGTGCTGCTGAGTGATGTGCACTGGGGCTAAGGTGTGCAGAGGTACGGAGCTAACAGGGAGTGGGCCCCCTCCACAGATGGGTTTATGCCAGCATCTGGGAAAATACTTTGCCAAGGATATACTGGTGACTTGTTCATTTTTTTTCTGGTGCAGTTTTTCTCTACTGTGAAATAATCACCCAGGTCCCACAGGTGAAGCAAAATAATACCACTGAAACTTTTGTGATTACTAATAATCCAATCATCTTGTGCAAAATTCGCTATGCTAACTGACAGCATTGGTGATGGATGTGAGCTGTGTCACTTTCTTGCTTTATATTTTGGGGTGGGGAACTTTTTTGCACGTGTTCTTCTGATATGCGATGAACATGACAGATAGGAAAAGCCATATAAGGGAAAAATAGGATGTCCTTAAATGAGATGCCCTTGCCAGCTCAGCATAACAAAAATCAAGGGCTTCAAAAGTCGAGGGTGAGAAGGCTGAGTAGGAGCAGGATCAGGTCAGGAAAATCAGGTGGCAACAGAGGTTCTGAGGATACCAAAGCAAGTTTGAGAAGCAAAACTTTGGGAAGCAATACTTTAGGACACAAGCCAGATGTCCTCCACTGGGCCAAAATGCTGCAAGTACATCTCTGCTTACAGTTGTTTTTTTTTTTGTTTGGCTAAGGAAGCTACCTTATCACTTGAGTGCAGAAATGTGAATGTGTTCTGTGTCATGACTCCAGGAGCTGATAACAGGACTACAAAGGAGGGACAATGCAGCTAATTCATTCATTTAGTTATAGAGAAAAACTTCACACATTTCAAATCCAGTAAGCCATGTGTGAAAGAGCCCTAGCATTAGCCAGGAGTTTTGCTGGAGTTTTGACAGGCAAGCTCTGGAAGGCTTGCTCCAGGTGCTGAAGACACTGCTGCCTCCAGCCTCCCCTGAAAGAGGGATTACCAACCCAGCAAACTCAGCAGATGTGGCTCTATTGTCTTCCTGCCCCTTGCACGGTCCCTTCTCGTGGTTCTGTTGCAGGGGTTAGTGACCTCTTACAGACAGAGGTGAGAACATATTTTAGCTGTGGCAGCAACATTCAGCAGTTTATATAGCGAATTTTTTGGAGCATTGGCAACATGTACAAACCAACAAAGCTGTCTGAGGCTTGACAACCTCAAGCCATCAATACAGTGAGCATTGACACTTCCCAAATTGGAGAGTACTACTCTTCAGCTCACTCTACACTCTATGATTTGTGTAAATGAAAATATTTGCTAGTTATTGCAAAGGTTCCACTCTGCAACAAACTTGAAGTTACTGAACTTCATGAACACATCATGTCCAGACTTCAAGCAGGCTAGAGATACTGGAAAAGTTTACTGTTAAACATCTCTTTAAAGTTAAACTCATCTGCATGACAGGGCTGTGTTATAATTATTGAAAAGCTGTATTCAACAGTACTAGCCATTGCCCAATCTGACAGTTGTAGCAAATAAGTCCTCTATGTTGGCCTGTGTGTATGCATGTATACATGTGTATTGCACTAACTTCTATAGGTGTTCTTTTATTTGTCTATAGTTATTTTCAAAGAAAATTAAAGTCATGAAGATTTCAGCTTTACTATAATCTATTGCTCATGATTTTAAAAATAAATTTCCTTTTTTCCATCCCAGGCTAGTGTGGGACAGTACTAAAATAAGGTTACTTTGGCTGAAAAGAAGCTACACAGCTACTTTCATGAATAAAAGAACTCTCTATAAGTGAAATGTTAAAATATACAGGGAAAATAGAATAAAGCCTATAAATTAAGTACTGAAGAGTTCTTGCCATGTAGTGGGCAAGTGGAAAAAAAAAAAGAGTATGTTTAAGGAGCAAATGTAATTTAGATTGCCTCATGTAATTGAACTTTGAACATGCTTTTACTAATGGTTACTGTGAATAGAATAAGAAGTAACGTTTATTCTGTGAAATTAGATTATTCCTGATAGCAAATACCCTGGTTTTTATTATATTTGATTGTTGTCTCTCTGTTGAAAATAACAGTTAATTTTAAATGTAATTATTTGAAAAAATACAGGGTTTTTTTTCATGTAGTGACATAGTTATTGTTTTACCAGGTATTAGATCTGATCATGAAGCAAGTCATGAATTGTTTAGATCTAAAGACATGGATTTGTTCTAGTGTCACATAGTGCTCTAAAACTAGGCTTATTTCTTTAAGCAACTTACGTACTGTGAATTAGGAAAATATTTTAAACTTCTCCAAAAGGCTTATTCAGCCTTTTTGTGTCCAAAGTTAATGGAAACTTAGCTTTTTCTTTTTTTTCTTTTCTTTTTTCCCCATTTTTTTAAATCTTATTTTGTGATGTTTTGCTCATTTTATTTGACATATATCCTGAGGAAGGCTAGGACAAAAATTAGCTGTTTTGGTTTTCTATTTTTTTTTATTATTATTATTATAAATAAGGGAAATTACCCTGTCTTTCGTCAAAAGCATGATACACAGATATGAGGTAAAGTGAATGAAGCTGAAAATAGGAGTTAAGAATCTGATGCACCCTCATGCCACTTCCACTGAAAACTGTAGTAAAAATTCTGAAGTTCCCAGTGGGAGCAGATGGCAGTGATTTTTGTTCAAGTGTGGACAGAAAACATAGCAGGGTGAGGTAGAAGACTCCAAACAAGTATCACGTCCACATAATTCACAGAATATGCTGAGTTTGAAGGGACCCACAAAGATCATCAAGTCCAACTCCTGGCCTTGCTCAGGACATGCCAGGAAACATGCCATGTGCCTGAGAGCACTGTCCAAGTGCTTCTTGAACTCTGTCGGGCTGGGTCTGTGACCACTGCCCTGGGGAGCTGTTCCAGTGCCCAGCCACCCTCTGGGTGAAGAACCNACCCCCCCTCTGGGTGAAGATCCTTTCCCTGATATCCAGCCTAGCCCCGCCCCAACACAACTTCAGGCCATTCCCTCAGTCCTGTCACTGGTCACCAGAGAGAAGAGATTGGTGTCTGCCCTTTCTCTTCCTCTCAATGAGGTGTCCCCTCAGTCTCCTCTTCTCCAGGCTGAACAGAAGAAGTGACCTCAGACACTTCTTGTAAGGCTTCCCGTCAAGGCCCTTCATGATCTTCACAGCTCTTCTTTGAACACTTTCTAATAGCTTCATACTTTCTTCTATTTCTGCCTTGCCTGGCTGGCGATGCTGTGCCCGATACCCCCAGGACACGCTTGGCCCTCCTGGCTGCCAGGGCACTGCTGGCTCAGGTTCAACTCGCCATCGACCAGGACCCCCAGGGCGCTTTCTGTGGCACTGCCTTCCAGCATCTCATTCCCCAGTCTGTCCAAACACCCAGGGTTGTCCCATCCCAGGTGCACAATCTGGCACTTTTCCTTATTGACCTTCACATGGTTGGAGATTGCCCAGTCTTCTAATTCATCAAGGTCTCTGCAGGGCCTCCCTGCCTTCGAGGGAACCCACAGCTCCTCCCAAGCTTGTATTGTCTGTGAACTTACTTAGTATTCCTTCCTGTGCTGCATCTAAATAATTCATGAAGATGTTGAAGAGTCCAGGGCCTGAGATGGAGCCCTGTGTAACCCCACTGGTGACAGGTCACCAGTCTGATGTCACCTCATTCACTGTGACCCTTTGTGCCTGACCCTGAGCCAGTTGCTCACCCATTGCATGATGTGTTTATCCAGCTGTATGCTGGACATTTTGTCCAGGAGGATCCCGTGAGAGACAGTATTGAAAGCTTTACTGAAATCCAAAAAGGTTGGTTTGCCTTTCTGTGTATGCCAGAGGCTGCCAGTCCCAAGTATGTTCAGGAACAGACATCAGATTAGGGTTTAAGAAAGCTGGATTTTCTGCTTCTGCTGTATGTGTGTCTGCATATCTGTGTACAGTGTATATGAGCTAAAAAGTATCATTCCTTTGTGAACATGAAAACATTTTCTGCAATGATAGAAGCATATTTGTCTGCCACCTAAAACCCACACTGAGTATTATGTTTTCAAATGAACTCTTACTACCTGAACAGTTTCTTCTTGTCAGAGTAAAAGGGAGATTGGATGAGCAAGGATTTGCTCAGTTGAATTCCGCAATTGAACTGATCCAGTGATGGGCTAGAAAAATACCTGGGTTTCATGGGAACTCTGTTGGATTTCCAGTTTAGGCTGAGGAGTGACTTGATCATTTGTCACATATACTTCATAATTTTCTGTGCCCTGCTGAATGTGGTAGCTGGTGGGTAGTTGCCCTAGCAGTAATGAAGGAAGTAGTTTCTTTATCACATTGATTGATACATGATGTTTATGATGCATCAGATATGCAGCATAATTTGCTTCAGAGATTTTCAGTATTGTCTTTGTGAAAGTTTGTTCATGATCACTGGGAATTTTGAAACAATTCTATTTACATAAAATACAGGTCAGAAGTCTCTAAAGGCAAGAGTTCTTCAGGCAGTTCACTTTTAGAGGGCAGCAATGAAAGTGAACAATTGGCAGCAGACATATGAACTTACCTACTGCTATTTTTATCTCCTTTTCCTATAAATGTATCACAAGTGTGTATATTGATGGAATTTTATCTAGGAGTGATAGTCTTCAGACGCTAAAATTAGATTTTTTCAGTCAGTGACTGTTTGCTCCTTAATTTTTCTAATAAGTAAGCTGAGTGCTTTCATCTTTGATGTAATTTTTCTCACCTTAGTGTTCGAGATTTTAGACCTGCAGTCTCTTGGAGAGCATATTTGCCTTTTTTGGGTCCATTCTCTACACCACTGTTTGTGGTGGAATAAATCCTATTCAGTGTACTCCACTGTAATTTGTTGTTGTTAATTATAATGTTAAGAAATTAATGTTCTTTTTTTTTCCCCTTTCACCAGCATTAAGCACAGAATTTATAGCTACAATTTGAAATACAAATTGAAAGGATTTTTTTATTTCATAGGATCTTCCAAATCTCTAGTAAAGGGGTGTTCAGAAAGTTGAACCTTCCTTTAAGTGGTCATTGTGACTTTTTTTTTTAACCTACAAGAAGGTCTTGGAGGATTTTAGATTTTACCTTTCAGTGAAAATCAGAGAAAATACTTGGTTTACTGTGTAGTCCAATTCCTTGCCTTTTCATGCTCTTGCATCCTTGAATGTAGGCCATCCAGCTGATGGCTGAATGACTGGATACAGAAATTACTGTGTTTTTTCCTAGGCCCAATGAACAGTGATGTTGGCTTAGATTTTTTATGCACTTGCCTAACATAAGATGAAAGTTCAAAGAGAAAATATTTTTGTTGCAAAACAATGAAAGAGAAAAGTCTCACTGGTAAAATAAGTCAGCTTCAAAGGGATTTGTATCATTTGCATCATTACTGAAACTGAAACCTAAAGCAATCCTTCCTGTTCCTGTGTTTTCAGACACAGTGGAATTCAGTTTTGCATTGTAGTGTTGGGGTTCTTGGGACAGAATGCAGTGCTTGCTGTAGCCAAGGTCTGTTATTTCATTTCCTATAATGAAGCAAAAACATTTTGGGAAATCTATCCCAGCACGGAGGGTCTACACTTAGAAGAACAGAAGCTGGGGGCTGTCTGCAGATCCTTTGTGCTGATATGAAGTCTAGAGCTAAGGCTGTGCCTTGCTGTTACTGAAGGGTCAGGCTCAATGTCAGTAGGCTGGAGCTCAGCTGGCACATTTGTGTTGGCTGTGTAGGCTCTGGTTTTTGATTACGGTTGCTGCTAACAGCAGCAGAGGAGAAGCAGCATAGTGACATAGTCATCTTTCAATCAGCCATGCCTCATGTGAAAACTCAGGCAAAAGCCTGACTGATGTTACAAGTCTGGTGATACCAATATACCTTATGAATTGTACCATGGCTCTCTATGCTTTTTCACCCTTAATGTGGTGGTGGTGGCTTAAGGAGACAGTCATTGATGTGTGTGTGCAAAGACAATATGAACTAGAGCGCTTGTGTGATTTACAGCATGAGAAAGTGACAGCCTATCTCTGCATTTTAATTCTTTCAGTATTTTCTTCATTCCAACTGTATTGTGTTTACTGATGTCATCTGTATTACAGATAGATATTCACATGATGCTGGTTTCTATCCTGTGTCAGTGTAGCACAATTGTGAGATACGTACCAGGTCTACCTCTCTAGTGACAACAGCAAAAGTTGTAGTGTATTACTTCTTTTTATTACAAAATTGCTTTGTTGATAAAACATGCTCATACATTCATTATAGAGATGTATGCATGACAATATGTGTATAATTACTCTATGTCTTCTTGTCAGTACTAATATTTATACTACCAGATTTTGGGTAGTTACACAATAAAATTCTTTATCTTGGAATATAATAAAATAAGAAAGAAACCCCACACTGTATGTAAGCTCTGACCAGTATTTTGTATTAGAAGCAATAGTTAAACTGCTAGTGTATTTCAGAGAAAAGAAGGGGAGCTTTAGTGATTAAGTACTGAGTAGAAGATGTATTATGTACTTTATGAGAATCTCATAATATTTGCTGTTGTGCAAACAACTGTTTGGTTATGCTTTCCTATAATTGCTTTCTGTTTCTCTACATGGCTTTCAATGACTCAGTAATTGACATCCTCTTCTTTGGGATCTTGCTGGGTATGCTGTTTTCTGGACTAAAACAAATAACTGAGGGGCTGACCTCCCATGATCTTTAAAGATGTGATAATTCTTTTGCTTCTTCAATTTGTGTAGGCTACTCTTTGTTCTGCTTTCTTAAATTGCTATCACACTTAATTATATCCGCCTGTTGTCATACCAGTGATTTTAATTGGATGTGTTAGTCTTGGTTACTGCTTATCCTTCCTCCCTGCTTTTATGGCCTCACTATAAACATCTCTGTTGTGTTCCTCTTGAGAGACAAATGCCTTCCCAAGGAGAGTAAATTGCTTCAGCCAGCCAAACAGAGTAAATAAATTTAAAAAAAAAAAAAAAGAATAAAAAGAAAAAAAAGGAAGAAAGCGAGCACATTAATACAACAAAGCTATTACATACACATTGGTAGAGACAGTCAGTGTATTAAAGGGTGTATTTGCTACATAGCTGAGGGTGGCTGATTCGTTTAAGTGTTATAAAAAGCCCACTCTGAACATCTGCAAAACTAATATGCAATTGACTGCCATGGAATGAGTGTCTCTTTGAAATAAAATGACAGCTAGAGAGGATTATCTTATAGTGGAGATAAGATCAGACAAAACTATTTCTAATCCAATTCTTTCTCCAAAGCGATGTTGCCTGATTGGCAGAACAGTTCTGCCTCCTTCCTTCTCACCAGAAAACAGGTATAGTCAGTGCAGTAGCTTACCTTGGTTTCCAGAAAATATAACTGATTTCCTAGCTACCATGAAAATTCAGTGTTGAATGTTTCTAACCCCAAAACACAATTAATTTACTCACAATCAATTATTATATAATTCACTTTGTCTGTCAGTTAAACTGAAATTAAAACTAGCAGCCATTATTTCTTCTATTCTAATAATGTTCCCTGTGACACTGAAGGAGCTCTCATTAGTTTGTCTGAAGTACAGGTAGAAGTTTATACCCTATCCTTCCTTTCACGTGTTTGCTGGGAGTTTGCTTATGAAATTTTGTTGAGCAGGGTCTCCCATGTTTCTCTCCTTTTTTTTCAGTTCATATGTGGTAGTTTTATTATGGCTGTAATGCTTTTTCCAAATATACTTGTAATCCTTGTGTCAAAATTAATTCTTTCCTTTAAAATTTGGTCAACCAGGTTGGATAATCATCTGGTAACAGATTAACAGCGCATTAATAAAAATACTTAGTCTGCCATTAGAAACAATGGCTACAATGATGGGTACCTCATTCAGGTTGCTTTTGTAAACACTTCATAATCAGCAGTAATATTTTTGAAGACTGTTTTAAGGTAATTTATTCTATTTTGGAAGCACTTAGCCAACTGTAGCTGATTTTATGGTTTCTACAGAGTTTCAACAGGAGTTGGGGACTGCTGATTTCAAGAGCTAATTTTAGATTTATACATTATTAGTTTCTCACCTCCCCACATAATTTTTCCCTAGCTAGGACTTCTGCTATTTAGCTTATTTATAAATAATTTTTAAAGATTTGTGGGTTTTTTTGTCCCGGATGTTCTCACTTCAAATGGAATATTAAATAGTGCTGCAATTCATCTCAGAATTTCCATAAATGAAAGTAACAGCTGCTTCTGCAGATAGTGAGAATAGGTGTAAAAAATTATCTCTTTCAATTTGTACAAATATGTTTTCTACTGGTTTCCTATGTCACCCACAGGAAGGTCCTTGTCTTTTAATAAGAGCCCTATGCTTCCTTAGGGACTTCACTGGTTTTGTCTCTTCTTACAAGTGACTAGGCAACCACGCTGAGAAGGACTTGGGGTGCTGATGGATGAGAGGTCGAGCACGACCTTGCCATGTACATTGAGCTGTGGATGCTCCATCCTTGGAAGTGTTCACATCCAGGCTCCGAGCAACTTGGTCTTATGAAAGGTGTCGCTGCCCATGGTAGGGGAGTTGCAACTAGATGGTCTTGGTCTTATCTTCTGACCCAAACCATTCTGTTTTGGGTTGCTGAGGAATTGCTGAGGAAGGGAATCAGTGTTTGTTTTTAGACAGATAAGTATTTTGATCTTAGAGAAGTACCTGTATTTCAGAGTAAATAATCACAGAATGGGTCAGGTTGGAAAGGCCACAAGCGGTTATCTAGCCCAACCTCCCTGGTCAAGCAGGGTCCCTTGGCACACAGTATTCAGGATTGTGTCCACATGGCTTTTGAGTATCTGCAGAGAGGGAGACTCCACAACCTCTCTGGGCACCCTGTTCCGGTGTTCTATCACCCTGACAGTAAAGAAATTCTTCCTCATGTTCAACAAGGAGCAATAGGAGTTTATGCTGTCAGAATAAATTAATTTAAGAAATAGTTGCTACACATGAAAACTCAAGGAGGAAAAGGAAATTTGCAAGATCATAGTATTGACCTGCCACATTAAAAGAGGAAAGCAGTCTGTTTTGTTTGGTCTTTTGTTCTTTATCTGGCTTCTGAGCCAGTATTACATAGGAGTTAGAGGGACACAAATTCAAAGGAGATTAAATGAAGAGATATATTTTTGTCAACTTGCTTTAGGAATTCAGTAAATGAAGTTGCCTTAAAGAGTGCTTTACGGAAGATATTAATTCAGTTATAAAGGCACCAAGAGCAAGGGGTCCTTTTAACTCGGCCTCAGGTAGCTGGAGACAGTCCTAAATAAGGCCTTCAGGCAGTGCCTTAGCTTACAGAAGTAGACTGATTCTCATCATGTGTCTGGACATTTCTTAGTGGGATTCATAGTGGAAAAATTTCCTTAGGATATCGCATATGTTATTCACCATTTTTGCATTGAACAAGAAGTGAGGTGGGAAACAAGAGGAAGGAAAAAGGGAATGGAAGTGGATGATTTAAGTTTTCTCCAGATTCAGTTAAGCAGTGATGAAAGCACCTTCCCACAAACTCTAATTTAAACAGAGACCAGCAAAAATAACATGCTTGGCATTTTTAGATGCTCTGAGGAATGAAAGCTTTTCATGTGCAATATCCTTAAAACATTTTAACTTCCTGGACATGTATGTTGTATTGAAACTTTCCTTTCTCAGGGGAGAGTGGCTGTTGGATCTACAGAATATCTGCTTCATATCTCCTGTTAATCTTTGGTTCACCCCCACGGTAGTGATGTAAATGTGGATCTGATTTGTGCTTCTTTGATTTTTTTTTTTTTAAAAGACTTTGCCTTAATTTTAGGGAGGGGAAATTAATAGTTATAAAATAAAACCATGTTTATGTCTATTTCTATGTCCAAACCATGTCTATTTTGCATAGATTTGTCTAACATGTCTAAGCCAAAAAGCATGCTTGTAATACAGAAATCAGGCCAGTAGTATGCTGCTGTTGGAACAAGTATTTAAAGAAAAAAAACTTGGGAAGAAAGTTTATTCTGTAAATTACTTAAATGTTGGTAAAACTTCATTGACTTTAAGGCATCAGACCCTAACTGAAGCCAACTAAGAGGTTTTTTCCATCAAAAATTTTCAATTTTCTCGTGGTCTGTGCTTCTGAAATAGGTAGGCAGATTACCTGAGAGCCTAGACTCCGAAACACATTTTAAAGAATTTCAAAGCTTTTGTACTTCATTCCAAGCTGGAATAAAACCAGATTTTCAAACATCTACATCCTCTGCAGAGTTATGTGACCTTTCTTTTCATTCTGCTTTTCTCCTGACTAGCTTTCAAATTTACTTCCAAGCCAAGCTCTTTACATTTCATCCCGTTGTATTGCGGTCATGGGTCTTCCCGTACAGAGAGAACATCACTGTCTTTGCTGTGAAGGCATTTAAGTATCCATATTGCCAACTGCTACGTTTGAACTGAAAGTACTTTTTCATTGTCCATTTAATCAATCTTCATTTTAATCTTGTTTAGAAAGCAGCTTCCAGCCTGCCATTACTGAGGATCCCAATTAGGCTTGCAACAGCGAATCCAAGCAGACTGTCAAACCAGTGTTCAAAGAGGACACAGAAAGCTAAGTGCTGTCTTCAAGCTGGTTGACAGACTCATGCAGACTGAAGTGCAGCTGGATCTGCTGCACGCACACTGAACAAGGGAGGAGTCAGAACAGGATGAGAGAACTCATAATGTACTGCCACTTGCCCATCACAGCTGTCTGATCACACCTGAAGTGTGTAAAGAGACAAACCCCCTCAGACTATATTCCCTAGCTTTGCCATTGCCTATGGAGATGAAGATTTGAGGGAGATGTGGTATTTATTTTCAGAAAACAGCATTGAGAATGTATTAAATTGATTTATTTTAAAATTAGAACTTAATCTCATGTTGCCATCTCTGTTCACTGTCCTTGTTATATCCAGAAGCTAAATCAGAAGCTTTACAGTATATTGTCTGTCTGTCAGTGCAGTGACTTTCCCTGAGGTGTAACTGTTACTGTTTGCTCAAGGAATGTTTTTTTGTGTTTATACAATACTAAAAAGGTATGCATTCTCAAGGGTTTTGGTACTGTAAAAATATTATAAAAAGTAGGGAAAAGGGCTGTGTCTCCAGGGCATAATGCATTCTCTTGGGATAAGAGGAATAGAGGCCTAGAATTCCCGTGGGGGAAAGCATTGGAGCTGCTTTCAGTTCTGACAAATACTTTGTTTGGATTGTAAAATAAATTCGACAGGATTAAATTTGTTGAGTTGAAAAATACCAATATGTAGTGTAGGGTGAGAAATACAATTTTTAGTCTGGTATGAATGCGCGTCCCCTCACAGGAATTACAGGTAATATTACTTGATGAGAAATGCTGGTTTTCTGATTGAGGTACTCTGATGCAGAAAGAATTGAGAAAGTGGAAGGAGTCAATGAATACCAAGGAATATTAATGATTTTTGAGGATCAAATAAAGTGAAAAGATTCAAAATAAATGTATTTCCACAGTTTGCTTGCATTCAGAACACTTGATATAGTTTATACTTCAATACAATTCATAGAGTTTCCACTAAGAGCATTTTATTGTTGTCTGCTCTTCTGTATATATTAACCTCTTTTTTAAGGTAAGTGTAGTATACTGATTTTTCCTTTTGCCACAATATTTTATGAAATTCCTTTCATATTTAGCCTGGTAAATCTTCCATTAAGCAATGTTCTTGAGATGCCCTGCATATCAATTGTTACTTAAAATTAGGTATATCATTTAATCCTTCTTGCCTTGTTGACTTTGTAAGATTGCCATGAGAATGTACATATACTATGGCAATGGCCTTGTTCCTTTTAAAGAAGTTTTTTGTTACCCTCTTAGGATTACAGAGTTTTTAAAGTTCTGGGCAGTTTATTTGTCTTCATATCTAACAGTGGCATCATTTGCAGGCTCTCAGTCTTA
This sequence comes from Pardalotus punctatus, assembly GCA_013400915.1. NCBI lineage: Eukaryota > Metazoa > Chordata > Aves > Passeriformes > Pardalotidae > Pardalotus > Pardalotus punctatus. The sequence goes on along the minus strand of VZTX01024065.1, from coordinate 56,744 downwards.
AGTGATTACTGCATGATTCCCTGTTGCTTTGGATAGATCCCTGTCTGCACACAGCTGCCTTTGCTCCCTGTGTTGCTGGTACTCATATGAACCACAGCTCACTGTCTCTGTGGGGGCCACCACATACTGTCCGAGAGAAAATCAGTGTGCAACTCCCACTTATTTTGTATCTGACAAAAATGTTTTTCATGAGGACATAGTGGTTTTCATGGGGTGGCTGAGTCAGACTCTCCTTGATATGAAGATCTGCTGGTGTTCACACAAAATCCCATTTGTAGTTTGGGGGTTTTTTACCTTGCCAAGAGGTAATGCTTTGATGACTTAAGATGCCCTTCCTCCTTTAGTTTAGTTTAGTTTATCTTTTTTTTAAATTTTGTATTCAGTTCCATCAATCTGACCACACATCAAAGTACTTTAAAGAGGATGAGCTCTTTGCCTTCTGCACATATTTCTTGCTTGCTTGAGGCAGTCACACCTACTGCACTCAGTAATACCAAACTGGAACTTTTGACTTCTGGTTGCTTGAAGATTTTTGGTTTTCTTCATTTATTCCACCTGTTAAATTTGATGTTTGTTTTCCTGTTCCCCCAGGCAAGGCACAGAACCCCATAACCTCCTCAGATCTCATTGTTGTATTTCCATTGCAGTCTGCTTCTCCTTTCCCATGCTGACTTAAGCTCATTCTGCAGTTTGCTTAGTACTGCACCTCTTCTTGCTCAAGGGTTTCATTTCTTGTCCTAATGGGTTTTGCAATTTTGATTTAACGTTATGTGATATACAAAAAAACTAGATTTTCAGAAAACGTAGCACTTAGTGGTGATACTTTAGTCTCATGCGGAAGACACATGATGAATTTAAGACAAATAGAGCATTGCATGTTTTTCACAAGAGCATTTTTCATACCAAAGAATATTAGTGCAAATCAACAGCATTTTTCTACTTTTCCCCAATTAGTGGAGGTTTTTTCCTCTGCAAAAACACTTCACTGTCTCCTTTTGTATTACTTTTAACTGTTTTTCATAGTGGTGTTTATTTTTTCAAGGAGCTTTTATCCATGATAACTATAGGGTGGATTTGTTTGACACAACCCATTGCTGTTAATATCTTTTGTTCAGTGTGTAGCGTTTGATTCTTCTGTCACATTTGTGCACATTCTGCACAATGATGTTTCTTTTTTTCTGCATTGGTGATATGTTTTTCCATACTGGTAATTCCCTATGGATTGAAGTTCTCTGTTTATCAATGGCAGCAAAGGTATAAATATATATCCACATTATCTCTTCACTGCAGAATAATTTAGGATGGAAAAGGAAGTTCTTTTCTTATCGAGATTTTGATGGCAATAGTTACCAGTCAACAAAATTTATCAACATCAGTAAATTCTTGTCTCTGAGAGGTTGCTACGGTGAGTTTATCAATTGAATAGTTCTTACCCAAGCTTTCATCCTATGGATGACTCTCACAGTAGGGATGCTGGTGATTTGCAGTTGGGCATAATTATGTCCTGCTGTCTTCTCTAAGTCTGGAAAATTATGTTTGGGAACGTAAATTCAGAATCTGCTCGGTACTAATGAAGGCTGATTGTTCTTTCTGGATTTTCCTGCAACTTAAACATGCTCCCTTTCTTTCAGACATCTGTTCGATGTCTAATCACCTAAACTTAAGCAAGTTTTAACCTTTATTTGTTTAATTATTCTGGGCAAGCTGCTATATTCTCATCCATCCCTTATTGCTCAATTTTGCCTTTTCTCAGGATCTTCACATCTGTCCAGTGTTTCAATATAGCTGATTCTGTTTAGGAAGTAACTTTCAGGTGCAGACTTTCTAAATAAATGGTGCACAACTACGTGTCACAATTGCAAAATCTCTTAATAAATGCAATCTCACCCAGCCTGAAGCTATCCAAAATACTGATGAAAGGTCGTTTTCTAGCTTGTTGCTCTCCCTGTTCTTGAGTGTGCCTTAATGGTGTAGAGCACCAAGCTTTTGCTTTTTTTCCAGTGCCTTTTTTGAATTATTGAATGTTGCTTTTTTTGAATTTTAAATGTTGTTCGTATGTCAGCTCTTGTTTGCTTTGCCCATCTATTATTGTTCATTGCATTCTTCTGCATGATCTTGCTTCTTCCATGATTTTCCCTTGCACATGGAAAGAACACATTACTAATTCACACTAAAACAATTCATTTTCCTGCTTCTGACCTTTCCTCCCAACCATTTTGTCACCTCTCCTATGATTAACTTGACAATGTACAGGCAGCTGTTATGCTGAGACAACTGCCTACTGTGGTGACTAATATTCCCTTTCATCTTTGTTCCTTTTTCACTTGTCTACCTATCACTCTGTCCACCTACTTAACTGATCTATCTTGTTTTTACACTTCAGATACCAACTTTCAGAAGGCAGGACCTCTCTCATCTTTATGTATGTGCCCAGTGGGTTTTGACCTATAGGACTTCCTTGTGGAATGTGCAATGCTATTAAAGATTTGTGCTGAGGTCCCACGCTCTCATAATTTCCTGCCCGCTGTGGTTTCCACCTTCATCTGTGTTCGTACTTGCATGTTGCATCACCTTTATGCCAACTCTTTCACTTGTTCAACTGTTTGCTTATTTGTGACATATTTGCTGTAGTGATATGATTCTGTCATTCTAATCCCACTTTTTCATGTAAGCTAGCTACAAGGTTTCCTTCTGTTAACAGTCTTCCAATAAATGAAATGCTTTTTACTGCATCTATATAGCTAATTAAAACTTGAAATATGAAGTGTGTTTCTTGAAGTCATAAAGCCATGAAGTAATATTCAATGTGGCTTTAGTATTGATTGGGTCAGTACAAGAAATTGTTAAAATGGATGTAGAACCCATAAACTAAATTATTGCTGAAATAATTAGATAATCAAATATCTTAGAAATAAACTAGATAATCAAAAAACTTCAGGTGACACAAAATATGACAAATACCATTACAGTTGAAAGGGCAAGAGAATGCCAATGAAACTAGCAGATGAAATTATTTTACCATTGTGAAGGAAGAATGAGGTTTCAGTTCCCATAGTTAATTCATTCAGAAATATTGTAACATAAATTATGATGTTTAAAGGAGCAGAGTAGCTCTGAATGCATAAGTAAGTGCAGTTGTAGAGACTGCATCCACAACCTGAATGCTTTGTAATGTACTATGGTTTTATTTCACTGATTCTTATTTCACTGCTACCTGACCTGCTCATATCTTCCTGTCTTTCAAGAGTGTACTCTGTCAACTTTGTTTTCTCTGGAATTTCAAATGTAGTGTTTGCGGACTAGTCCTCCTGAGCACTCACTTGTATTAGATACTGTAAAAGAGTAGGAGGGATAAAATACCTCTGCTCTAAAGTTTAGTTCAATATTCAGTCTAAATCAGTGTTTGCCTTACCTGTACACATCAGAACATCATATCTGGATTTAAACTGTTATTCAGTGTGCCTGTCCTAATTTAATGTCTGGTGCTCTTTTATAGCCCTAGTCACTGAGGTGAAAAGTTATTGTCTAGATATTCTTTCTATACATTGTGATTACTGAAATGAAAGAAAACAATCTATAAACACTTGTTGGGTTTAAATCCTAGGTGTTCTTCATAAAAATAGATATTGTAGAGGGTTTCTTAAGTCATTGGTAAAAGAAACAACATTCAATTTTCTGCTGTCTGAGCACATTGGCTTCTTTCTGTTGTTAGTCTCCTGTAAATAATTGTGTACATTTTGATTTATCTAGTGCAACATTACCTCCACAGTTGGCCTTCTCTGTTATACATTCTCTGGAAAGAGAAATTAGCCTTTTGTTCTCCCTTTTAACATTCTCCAAAAATGAGTGTATTCTTCAATATTTGTACATTCCTCTAAAGAAACAGCAGTGTGTCTCTGGCTCTAAGGTTGTGGTTTCTTTCCTCTTTCATCCCAAAGGAATGATGTTTGACATTTCCAGTTTTGGTAATGATGGAACCACAAATCATTCATTTTTAAAGATCAAATTATCCATAGCAATTACTTCCTCACAGAATGTCAGGAGCACTGTGTTGTGTGACAGATGGATAAATATTTTCCTTAGTTAACCAAAAACAAATGTTTCTGGTAGTGTGGAATGCTAGGGCATCATTTAATTACAGTCTTTAAATCAAACACTTCTGAGACGTATATTTATTTCATCTTTGTTAAACCCACTATGCTGTTTCCATCTAATGAACAGGGTGGAACTGCCATAGCAAGACTGTAGGAAAAAAATTCAGAAGGTGTAAGGTGTTAAAGGACCTTAAGTGTCACTTGAAATGTGGCAGGCATTTATCCCTGTAAACTTCAGCAATGCTGAAGTAGACTGACCATCCCAAATACCAAAGGCACTCGGGTAAGTCAGAGGTGGAATTCAGTATCAGAGACCACTTGAGTCTGTGTGACATGCCAAAAGACCATTTTTTCTCACACTGCAGTTTCCAATAGTGCAGTGGAATATTTTTCATTTTCATGAACAAATTCTTTTCTTATGTGAATACATAATCCCCAAACAGTTTAACAGTAATTATGGACTTATTTTCAAGTAATGTGCCTTTGTTTTCAGTAACAATTAAGTGCTTTCAAGTTATATCAGTCTTGATAATGTTAAAGCAGTTTCTTTTTTTAAGTAGCATAGTACCTTGTGAAATTAACATATCAACTAAAAACATTAGTGATGCCAAGTCATACATAACAAAAAACGGTGAGAACAATGTAAGCTTGTGAAGTTCATTCAGGTAGCCTGTGTGGCTTCAAAATAGGCTGGCTCTTTACCAAAAAAGTATTTCTCTCAAGGACATGGCAATGACCCGCCTTTGCTAAAGGTGCTCCCGCGCCGTTCAGTGACAAGAGATTACACAGTTCTTTTGCTGCTGCAAACCTGAAGCTGTGTTAACATGTGCCCATTCACACTGACGAGGTGACTGCTATTTCTGGCACTAGTTTGTGCCAGTTAGTGTCTGACACAGGGAGCCCTGAAGCTGAGGAGGTTATTCAGAGTGGCCATCTCTTGGAGAAAGAGAGTTTGGGTTATTGTGTCCTGTGACACTTGAACTGCTTTTGTTACCCGTGTAGGTCTAAGCACAAGCTTGAACAAATGTTTTCATTTTACATAGCAATTTCACAATGTCTGTCTCTTTTGCAACAACTGGATGTACAATAAGAAAATATGTCTGTTATGTAGTGGCAATATTCCTTGCCCTTTCATTATTTTTAGTATTACTCTCTATATCCATGGCTTTTTACATTTTCAAAACACTCCACAAGTACTGGTATTTTAACTAAGAAATCTGGAGTTTTGCGTTGCTGCTGAAATAGCTTTTTTGTTATATAATGGAAACTGATTTTGGAGGTGTTGGAGAAAAGACAGTAAAAAGAGAGCAAGAACAAGTGACACATTTACTTAGAAAATGAGAAGTTCATTTTAAAAGCAGCAAACATGACATTCCCATTGTTTCAAATATGTTAGCTCAGAATTATATCAAATTACCTTGTCTTGCTAATTGAAGCAGTAGAAAGGACCCCACAATTACAACAGTAAATTGTGCCCATTTTCTTGTATTAAACACAAATAATCTCTAGGCTGGAGCTGAGATTTCAGATTTTGTTTTTTAGCTGCCACAGAGTAGATTTGGGGAACAATTAAATGAAAATATCTTTTCAATTTTTCAGAGGTTTTTTATGAGTATGGCATAATATCAAAGAGAGATTTGTACATAAGTCTGAAATACTTATGGAGGTGGTTAGTCTGACAGGTCTCAGGCTGTATGTGGTATTTCATACATGCATTCCTGCAGTTTTCTTTGCTGAAGCACATTGCTTGTCACTAAGTTCCTGCGGCTCTTGTTTCTTTTTTATGCTTAGATACCATGTACAAACATATACAGTCTGAATAGTAAGCAAAATGGTGGTTTTTTGAGTAGTACAGATTAGTACTATTTGGTACCTGAGTTTATTGGAATTTTAATAATTGTACTTTGCCCTTCACGTAACTGTAGTGCAACAGAATTAAAATTTGCTACGTGTCCAACATGACACTTAAAGTACTGAGGTGTGTGTCACTGCAATCAGGTCCACTGCTTTGAGTAGAGTCATGTGGGAGAAGGTCAGAAATACTATGATCAGCTCAAGTTGTAGACGAAAAATATGGAGACTCAAATTGAGATTTGACATCAAAGTTAACAAATGTATGAGATTGAGGCATCAAAGTACCACTGAAATTGGGAGTTTACCAGTAAGTGCTTGGGGTTCGTAGAACAATCTGTTCTTCACAGTCGGAAATATGAAGACCTCTGTTACATGTCTCATTCATATGATTTTATGTACGTTATTTGTAATTAGTTTAGAAAAGATTTAGAGCTGTAAGAAAAGACTCATTAGAAAATGTCAGACACAATTAATTCAACAAGCTTTTACATTGCAATAGGAAAGTCAAGATAGGCAATTCTTTTAACTTCAGAACCAAAAAAAGGATAAAATATATTCCCGCATATATTAACCCAGAGAACAGTGGGGTTTCTAGTATCAGTGTTATCAGTCCTTAAGGTAACTGCTAGTCTACAATGCAGACAAGGAATTAAACTTTGAACCTAAATTTAGATATGCATGGTTGGCTCCTGACATTACGATATGGAAATACTCCATTAAGCTATTCATACAGATTGGACTAAATCGGCTGGTTTCAGATCTGAAAGCTAAATTACTTGAGATGCATGCCAACATTCAGTTTAAATTCTTAAGTATATTGAACATTAAAGTGTTGCTATTAAATCTATATTGATGCCTGAAAAACTATCACTGGCATGTAGGGAGGTTAAACATATAAAATTCCCTTTGATTTTTAATCCACATTTTTTCCTTGGGAGAAATTTATGTGACGTAGAGCTTTTGGAATCCTAGCAGGTGGGTTAGTGTTCAAGTGTGTGCTTAGGTACGGCTGTCACTACACTCTTTAAAAAATGTTGGCTTTATGGTGTCATATTCTGACACCCATAAATTATCACACATGCCTTCAGTATCTCCTAAATATACTCATGTGTTTTATTTGGTGAATCTAATTATTTTTAATATATAATACACATATGTTATGTTAATGACAAAATCATCCTTGAAAATTAATGTAATGTGTGTATGAAATCCAAGGGTTAACAACTCTCAAGTCAGAAGGACAGATGTTCAAACTTCTACTGTTGTATCAGAACCCTGATCAAATAACAGCACTGTGGAGATGGCAGAGATTGAATACACAAAAGATGCTCCTCAAATCATAATAGGCAAGTTCAGGTATCTGCATTATAAATTACTCATTCAGAATATCTGAGAGTTCCATTTCATGTTGAAGTGTATATAAAGAAGAGTTTTTCAACTTCTGCAGTAAAAGTACTTGATCAGAAGAGATAATTCTTGGGACCTCTGAATCTTAATGAGCTGCAATGAAAAGCCAGTATTTGAAAGTTTCTTATGGAATGCAAATTTCAGGAAAAAAAGCTTCTGAAGCGTTTTCTTCTCATGATGCTAAAATATAACTATAAATACAATATAATAACTATAATAATGATAATGAGAATAATAACAATAATAATATGCAGGCATAAAATCATAAATCTCTAACAATAACAATATCAAGATATTAGGATGTGGCTGAAATGAGAAAGTAAAATTAAATTGTCCTGGTATTTCACTAGAGAGAACATATTAAACTAGCACATTCTCATAACCCTGTGAGTTCACACACACAGACCAATTTTCGCAGTGCAGGTAAAAGGTTTGCCTTTGGGTTGGGAAGTTGGTAACATGAATTTCCAATGGGTTGCGCTTATGGAATGCATTATAGGCAGATATGAGCTTTCTTTGTCCACAGTTGGAGTGGGGAGGAAACTAGCCAAGATCAGATGTTACAATGCTGAACATCACTTAATTATCTCTGCTGACAGGAATGTTTATATTAATATGGACTTGTGCTTCTCCTGACTTTCATTCAGGTCCATGCATGGGTGGAGCCAGTTCATATTTGTTCATAATATATGATGCAGATGAAAAACCTGAAATTAATGAAAGTAGCTTTGGAAATGCTGTTAAGAGTGCACATGGCTTTGGGTTACTGGCATTATGATCAGATTAAATGGATTGTTGAGTAGTTATGTTATTTTTGAGAGAGGCAAAATTTGATCACAATTCCTCCAGGATTTTAAATCTCCCTTCTGGGTACAAGAACTGTATTTATAAAGGAAATTTCAGAGGCATTTTTCAGGAGTAGAACATTTTATAAGTCTTGATTTTTATAATACATATTCATCCATATTTACAGAAAAGATTATAGTCTTGGGAGGTAATTTGTTGTAAGAGAAAATACATTTCCTCATTTGGTTCCTTTTTTTAATTTTATTTTTAAATATGTTCTAAAGCTGTTCCCAGGAGTATTTTTTTCTCATCTTAAGAGCCATGATCTACTGTCCTCATCTCTTTGTTAGACATACATGCTTTTCCTTTTTTTTTTCTTGACTTCTAAGTATTAGTATTTTAAAGAGAGACATTTGGAGGAGAGGAGGAAGGTCACAAACTATTCAACAAAGCTTAGGAAAACACCAAATCAGTTTCAAGGCTACACAGAACACAAGCCGTGCACTATAGTTTAAGCCTTTAAAATTATAAAGTAGGTAAATTGGATTTTCATGGAAATTTCACAGAAAGGCTCATATTTCTAAACACCAATATAATGTCTGAATTGAGGTGAAATCCACATAGGATTTGTGGACTTTAAAATTCAGCACCTTCATTTTATGCCATTGAGCAAAAAACTAATTTTTTTATTCATATTTCATAAATAGCAGAATGAAATTTTACCCTCTGTTGACTGGCAATGCCTTGCGCTAGCCAAGATGAAGTCATTAGAGGTACATTATAGCTTTGCTGCATTTCAGGGTCTGCTGATGTTTCCATTTACAAGACCTGTCTTTCAGCCTTAAATAAAACCAGAAGTTAAAATTTATTTCCAAGGATAATTTAAAACTTCTGTTGTCATGAAAACTGTGGGGGGCTTTAATAGTAAAATAGAGAAAAGAAACCTTGAAGGTCGTTGATGACCTCTTGCATTTATTGTAGGGGTCAGTCATCTAAATTGCTATGCTGCTAATTCCTTGATCTCTAAAGATGGGCAATTCTCTTCATTCCTTGGTGGCTGCCACAGCTTCTTCACTTCTTTGAAATTCAAATATTTGGGAAAGGATCCTTTTGCTATGGATTTTGGCCACTTAGCTTAGTTCAGCTCAGTAAAAGTGACCTAATAACAAAGCTGTTAAGTGTTGTGAAATGCAGGAGCAGGCTTCTGTTTTCAAGGGTAACTGAAGGTGTGGAAGGTAGATTGATCTTAAATGACATTTACTTGAGTCATTTCAGATTGGACTGTATCCAAAACCATCAAAGACAAGATCCCCAGCTGCATCTCCCTCTGAATAAGCTGTGCTGGCATCAGTGACTTACGGATCTCGGTCACAATTTTTTGTCATGCAGAAGTAACTAGACCAAGATTAATGCAAAAACTGTTTCACATTCCAGCAAAGTGTCCTTGTCTTACATTTCACTTTCAGGTGTTTGAATAATAAAAACATGAAATATAATTGGTCTCATGATAACTTATCTGACACCTTTTTCTCATGCAGTTTTGAAGATTTGTGCTTCAAATGAGGCAATTTACTGATATACAGTCTTTATCACTTCAGATACCTAAAGTGTATTTGGAACAGGAAAAAAACTGTTTAAAATCTATAGACAGAACTTCATAAGTCGTCTAAATGCAACAGTAATTGTTTCTTCTAGCCAGAAGACAGCGCAATCAGTTTTTCTTTTGAGTTACTGAATAGCTGCTGTAACAGGCTTAAGTCAACACTGTAATTTAGGAACTTTTCTGACATCTTAAGAAACTCCCAGAGGAATGTCTCATTAGCCTAGTGTCTGAAATTGATTTTCTAAAGTGTAAAGAGCATTTGAAATATTTACTTGGTGATTCTGACAGGAATGCTGAGAAATGGAAGGTGTTTTGCTGGCTCTCTAAGTGGCTGCAGAACGAGGAATGAAGTCCAGCACTTCCATGGAAAGGTCCCTTGCAATTCTTTCTCTTCCTTTCCTTTTGAGTAGCGTGACTCCTACACTATAGAGCAAGTAGAAAATTGGGAGAAATTGGTCCTTAAGCTCTGTTCTGGCACTTCTATTGTGTTTCCTTTTCTGGTTTTGTACAGGAAGAGCACAGGGCTCATGTTCCTGTAAGCAATTGAAAGGTCCTCTCAGAAACAGTAGTAAGTAGAAGATTGAGAGCTGCATTTTTGGTAGTGGCTTAGTATTTTAGAGGAAATGCAGGAGCTCAAACCTGAGTGCCTGGTAGTGACAGTGAGAGCAGCTTAACTTTTTCTATATAATGCTCTTTCCACCTTAAGAAAATGCTGATCTGCAGTATTAAAGGTCCAGGTGAAGGAACGTCCTGCCGTGCCTTTATCTGACAGGTGCCTTCTTACAGCGAAGAGCTAAGTAAGAAGGGGAAGGTCTTCTGGGTCTCCCCTCTCTTTTATCTAGTTGTAGCGAGCACAGTTGGCTACAAGAAATGGTCATGACATGCTCAGACACTGCAGATGAGCCTGGGATGGGTAGAGGAGTCCCTGCTGCTTTTGCCTAAATAAGCGAAGACACTCCCAGTAAATTATAATCATTTTTGAAGGTTTTGGTTTTTTTTTTTTGTTTCATTGTACATTCTTTTGGGGAGGGGAAGAAGTTGGACTAGAAATTAAAACAGTCGTTGTTTCTTACTGATATTAAGTACAGTGGATAAGCTATTAGAATTTCCTCCTACCTTTTATACTATCAAAGAAAAGGTCATGCTATTGTCACTGTGCACATTAAAGGAAGAGAAGAAAGAAGTGCAGAGGTCCTTCTTTCTTCTTTTATCTAGGCTGTATTCAAGGAACTGAGGTCTCTGAGCTGAAACAGTCCCTTCAGAATGAGTCCATGCTCCTCTTCTTTCTTCTACATGTCTTCTGTTTTCCATTCTCTGCTTTAGTGGATTGTCTAATCTGGCTGGTCATGGTGGGTAATATCATTAACTATTGTTTTTCTGCTGCTTCTAGCAAGTGTAGTTAAGCAAAAGTAGAAAGCTGAGTGGTTATGCAGTTTATTTCTGAATATTATCAAAATTTCTATTATTGATCTTATTTGCATGCTAAATACCCTGAACAAATCCTGTAAACTGGCAATGAATGTCATGTAAAGAAGTTTCATTAATGGTACCTTGGAAAAAACAGAAATCCAGAGCAAGAAATTAATCCCCTTGCCAACAGTTTCACAAGAAACTTTTGCAAGCTGAAAGCTACTGAGGTGTTATTATTAATACATGCTTGTAAAACTAAGATTCCTATATTCTTATACTACACATTATAATTTACCCCAGAAATAATCCTATAATAGGTATTCAAAAGAAAGATATTATACTATATAGAAACTGTACTATTGAATTGTCAATATACTGCCAGCTAAAGCACTAGCTTTGCATGGAGTATTGATGTATATATTGGTAATTTTTTCTTACAAACACAGTAGGTGGGTTTAGGAGAGGTCAGTTATCCAGTTGCCTTCCTCTCTGAAGACTAGAAGTGAACCATATATTGCAATTAGAGAAAACAGTGTATTTATCCTGAAAAAAAAAACTTAAAAAAAAAAAAAACCAGAAGCAACATGTTCTGCCCTGGGTAAGGTTTTCAACTTGGTGTTATTATGGTTTACACTTTAAGCTCAGTTATTGGCAAGTTTGGGCAGTGGAGAGGGAAGAATTGAATCAGCAACCAGACACCCTGAGGAGACTGACACTACCTCTTACCTTTTCATATTTCACTCAAATAATTTTGGGAACTAAGATGTAAATATAAAAATGTAGATGCAAATAGCCATTTAAAAAGTTGGGATTTCTGTTTTCTTTGAATTAGACCTGTCCTTAGATATTTTGAAAATATTTATCTGCAGAATTGTTCTACATATCAAGGGGGAAAATAATCTTTTGCATAGATTTGGACATAATGGATTTTTACTGGTATCAGAACATGAGGTTTATACAATTGTCTTTTTTAACCATTGGAAAGCTGGGGATGATTATATTACTAGTCTGGTATAAATCCATGAGCCTTAGAAACTCATTAATGCATTTTCACAAGGTTTCCTTATTTCAGAAAGGAGCAATTCAGGTGATACAAACAGATTTCTGCATCCGCCAAACAGATAAAATTGCTTTTCCTATCTAGTAAGCCAAGTATTTCTGAACACCATTTGCAAACTATTTGGTTGTCAGATCGTTGAGAGAGAAATGTCAAAATTAATGCATCTTCTGAGACCTCCTGACTACACTTGAGGCACCCAAGCTAAGCAATGGCTAAAATTATTACCCAGAGATTGGCAACACTTGACACGAAAATATCAGCAGAAATTAAAATTTATATAATAAACACCTCATGAGAGAGTATAAGTGAATCACTTTCAAATACTTGACCAGTGGAATAGAAGTAATGAAAAGTACCAAGACTAGAGAATGAGTTGCCGCATGAAACCATTTGAAACAGCTTGTAGAAAACATTCAGAGCCTAATTAGAAAATGTAGCCACCCCCTTAAACAGCAATGCAAAGGAGTATTACCTTTAGGAAATGAGCACTCTGATTTTGCCATCATTCTCAGGCTATGATCCTTGTTACACATGGTTAATTTCTTACTGTCCCTTTGTGAATTCTATGTTATGATTAGGGTGGAGAAAGCAGAGGCGGGGTTGTTGGTTTGGGGGTTTTTCGTTACTTTTTTTCTTGTAAAAATTCAGATACAGCTTTGGGGGAAAAAAAATATAAAAGTGCACAAACAAGAGTTCTACTCCAGATCTAAACAGTAAAACATCTACAAGCTATACAATGATATTGTGCCTGACAGAACTAAGCTGCTGTCCTGGGAGATTTTGTTCAGCACACCTATCCCCGTGCTCCCCACAGCTCACTGTCTCTCCCAGGACATCAGCTCAGTAAAGTAAATGCAAGAGCACCTGAAGTGCCCTTTTCGCCATTCTGAGTTTGTCTGATTGACAAAGGAATGCTCTGGGATTTGTCAAAACCCTACAGAAGTTACAACTCTTTCTTGTCTTCTCTTTTTTTATCCTTATCTTTCTTACCTATTTGTATAACTATAGTTAAAGCTGAGAAATACTTCTGACAGGCACATTCTGTCTTTTTACCTCCTGTCATTGGTGTCTCATGCCACTCTTCTTAGTTTTACTTTCCTAGTCCATATTTTTACTCAGTTGAGAGTGAAAATGTAAGAGGGAAAGGTAGTGGAGTAGTTTATATGAAAGACAAATGGTGATTTTTTAATCTATACTGTTGTTTGAGAAAAGCTATTCCAGAATGATTACTCCACAATCCACTTTTCCACTTGGAGCAGAATGTTTTATTCTGTTAAAAATTAATTCTCCTGGAAAGCAGAGGTTTCTAATGAAACCAAAAATGATGACGTATCATGGGCTTAACTCTTAGGGCCATGCTGAGATGTAGTAGCTATTGTAATTTTTATAAAAATATTGAATCCATTATTAGTAGAATTTGAGATATAATTACACCAATTTTTATTTCCAGGGAACTCACTTTTGTTCATGGTTGGCTATTTCATTACATTGAATTGGGTCAACTTATCTTAAACTGGAAGAAACTTTAAATTTAGGCCACTTTAGGACTTTGGCTGTGGAAACAAATTTGAGTCTTAGAACATATGAGAAACTAATGCCTGTATATAAACAAACTTTATCAGCATAAGTGTGCATGAAATTATCTCATCCTATATGAAAGTTTAATGTCAGTTCCAAACTTTCCTTAATACTCTAACTTTACTTAATTCTCTCAGTACTGCTTTTTAAAAAACTGTCTTCCTCCTCTTATCATTTCTGGCTAGCACTTGTGCTGCTAAACTGCTTCTTTCCTTCTGACACTGGTCTCCTTTCTAAAATCCTGGAGTTATTTCCACTCAGCTTTCTAAGCGTTTTATAAAAGTTCTTCCCAGCTTGCTTTCACTGCAAAAGCTACGACTTAGTGAGCTGAAGTTCATGGGAATATGGGAATAGACTTTGACAACTGCTTTAACTTGGCCAGGAAACAGAGCTTCTAGGTGCCCTGTTTTTAAAACAGAGTTTAAACAGGCATCACATACAGAATAAACCCTTTGAAAGATTTTGTTTGCTATTATTTTCTTCAAAATTTTAATAGCTTATGGCTTCTAATAATAGAAGGTCCTAGAAATCACTCTAAAACACTTTAAATTCCAACAGCAGACTGTGGGAATTGGTCACATATAAGCTTCAAGGCACCTCATTAACTGATGTTATTGCAGCTGTGCCATTGTTTATTTTAAAATCTCTCCTCTTAGACACTCTTCTGGACAGATCCCATAGATATTCAGAAAAAAATGTTAATTAATGAGTCAGGAAAGTCAAAGAAATCACTGTTGGTACAGAGGATACCTCCTTGTTTCTTGGAATAGTCATTTTGCTTCTTGCTGGCATTTATGATTCAAACATAAAAGAGGTAGGAGAGAATGGGAATTAAGTGAATTTTTATAAACATACGTTAAAGGTAGAAATTTTTCTGGTACCTGGAAGTTGTATGACCTATTTTTATCCCCAGGTTGCAGTTCTGTTTGTTTCCCTGGTGTCTTAAAAAAATTTAGCTTTAATATGGATTTTTTCAGCAGCCTCATAAGGAACGTGTCAGCTGAGAGAATAAGGCTATGAGATGTGTATAAGCGCTAAAGATCATAACAGAAAGTGAAAAGAAGTGTTTTAAAACAAATGTATAGGTGTGTGGGTTTTGGTTTTTTCTTGGTTTGTGTGTTTTTTCTTTTTAACAGCAGAGGTTATTGTTATGGTGAGGCTTTTGACAACAGGTAGTTTTCAACATTCTCTCCCTATCCTCACACTTAATTTACTGCCAACTTCAGGTTCTATTCAAAATGCACAGAATGGCATAGTCTCTGCACTGTGACAGCCTTTTAACCTTAAAAATATAAATAATGTCTAAAGCTTGGTGAAATCAGTCACCAAGCAGGCTGGGCTCTGCAGTGGCTTGGTTGTCTGATGGTATTAACTCAGTGAAGAGAAATGAGATGCTCAGCTGCTCAGCTGTCATTTTGCGTAATAAATTTGATGCAACATTTGATTCTTGGAAAATACAAACAGTGCTGAGAGCAGGCAGTCGAGTCTGCAGGTCTTGATGACTTCATTCCCCCTTGCCCTCTCAAGGGAAGGCCACGTTTCCAAGAGAGTGTCACAGCCCGCAGAAGGACAGAGCCACGCACACACCAGGGATTTTGCATTGGAGGACCAGCAGTGATTCCGTTTTTGCAGGTGAAGAGAAAGAAACCACAGGTTTGAAAGTAGAAATGGATCACTGGAGGGTTTTGTTCTTTTTCCACATTACAGTGCTGCTGGCTAGACTTTCAAGAGCAGCATTTTTGATGCTGATATTTGGAGTTGTGGGTGGTGGTGCCAACTCAGACTGCTCAAATGACTTTCAGGTAGGTAGTCTGGCACAGAATAGTGTTTCAATCTCAACATGGCAAGCCTGTCTTAAAATAAAAAAATTAAATTCTTCAGACATAATCCTAATTTATTTACTTAGTTGGATTGAATTGGTTTTTTTTAATAAGGAATGACAGATTTGGCACTCTGGCTGTTTGCCTTACTCTGAAAGGTAGAGCTTATTCTGTCATTTTCAAAGCATGAAGGGATGTGCCCTCGGTCTACAACATGTATAGCAAGCCAGAAAAATAATATTGCTGCTCCTCATTAACAGTTTGTCCCTGGTGTGGGGGTTTTGTCTTTGTTCAGTAGGCAGCAGAGATGTTTCACTAACAAAGGTGTGTCTGTGTATTTCAAAGCAGAATTGTAAACAAGTTCTTTGTACTTAATGAGACAGCCTGTTTTGGAGGGAATTTAGGGATGTATCCATTATTTGAATAAGAGAATTTGAGAAAATAATCTTTATCTGAAAAGGTTTCATTCCTGATGTCCGGACAGCTGACTAATGGTCACAAAAATTGGCTGTATTCTGTTTCTTGTTTCAGCTCAAAAAATTGTGGCATAGACAAATACATGAAGAAACTCTCACTTATTCCAGATGGACAGAGTTAGCTATTGCTGGATTCCTGCTTTTGGTGTACTCCATTTCTCGTAATGCTATGTGTCCATGGAACAGTAGAAGTTGATGTGACTTTGTATATGGTGTAGATCTGTATATACAGCTCTATATGTACTGGCCTGGGCTTGTCTGCTCTTCCATTTACTCCTGACCAATGCAGTCTCTGCCTGCTGATCTGCAGGGACCTCTTGTTATAGGGAAAGGGTGGAAAGAAATCCACTGCAACAACAAGGAATGATTGATTAGAAATTTCACCTGAAGACTTCTGTGGTCATTTTAAACCTGAATCAGTTTTTGTGCCTGTTCGCCAAAGCAGGATGGGGGAGGAGCTGTAGGAAGCTCTTCCTCACAGGTGAGCAGGGTGGATTCACGGGCAGGTGTTGTTACTGTGACAGAGCAGCCAAGTGGGATCCTCCCCATTTCATAATTGTCAATTAGCAGTTTTGCAGAAAGATTGGGACTATATGCGGGCGTATCATGAATTGCAATCTGCAGGGTATGTGTATGTGTGAGGAATGATCAAGAACTTTCCACTGACCACCAGAACTGTCCTTTCTCCTGAAAAAAAACCCAACAAAACAACTTGTTACAGGCTTTTAGCAAGTTGTGTTGTCTGAGGCAAAGCACGAGAAATCAGTTTTCATAATTTTCTAGTCCAGCAAATAAACTTATATTTAAGCATTTGAATTGTACCTGCTATTATTTGGATAAGGTTTAGGATTTTTAAGTAACATCATAGTAGCCATTCTATTCTTTCCACGTTTCTCCACTAAATGCCAACTATGTTTGATATAGAATTGGTAATGCACATTGTATGTTAATATGGACTGCGAGCTCTCCAGAATGCGCTACAGAATATGGGCATAATTGATTCCCACCCTGAATTGGAGCTATTAATTACCTAAAACAATACAGCCATAATAACATTTTCTGTGTGTATATATTTTGGAAGGGGAAAAAATGGAAGAAGAGAGATAAAGATACGGTTATTGCCTTGACATTTTGGTAATGAGATTTTGTGCTGAGCTGGAGTTCAGGAAAAGAACAGCAAGGGAAACTAATAGAAAATAGTAAGGAAAAGAGCAAAGGTTGGAAGGTACAAGGGGCAGCTTTGAGGTGCCACACAATTATGCTCATCTCCTCTGCTGAGCTTCCCCTGCTTGCCTGTTTCTAACATCAGCTCTGAGGTGGAGGGAGAGTGTTGCTGCAGTGATTAAAGGCATCTAGCAGTTAGTAATCATCTCCATAAATAGGACAATGTGTGTCACTGTGGACTATCTAACAATATTACTGTTTATTAACAAAATTGAATGTGAGTAGATAATAACATTGGAAGGTGGTCCTCCTCCATTTTAGCTGGTCAGTGTCACAGAAGTCTCATATCTTGTTTTCTGATCAGCTGTTGCTTTGTTTCCTCTTTTCTGTGTTTTCATATTTGATTTTGTTTAGGCTAGCTGAGGGGGGCAAGGGACTTGGTAATTTGAGAGTGTGCTGACCATACCTGTAATGTTTCCCAATTGCTTTGTTATTGGAAGTTTAGATGTTCTGCATGCATGTAAATGTGCATAATGCACATATTCTTGCCTGTGGTTGAGGAGCCGAGTATGTATATCATACTATTTTATTTTTCATTTTGAATGTAGTTTCATTTAAGATATCCTTTGAAAGCTTATATGTGTTAAAGGTTTTATGGAATTTTCATTTTGGATATACATAATTTGACATGAAAATGTGGCATGCTGGTTGGAGGAAATAACAGAGGGGCTTAGAAGCAAGAGGGACTTGTGGTTATAAAAGAAATAGTAGGCCAAAGCAAAAGTCATTATATGTAATTATTAGACTAATGTTTATTAGTCTATTATTAATTTAAATTAGTCTAACATTAATAGACTCATTAAGAGACTTTTGTTTCAGGTTTGGGCCAAGAGAGGTGTCTGTCTTTGCTGCCTTCTCTTCTTGAATTAAAATATCAGAAGGGTTAAAGTAAACTCCACTGATAATATATTCTTGCATGCAGATTTACCAATTGTCATGAGAATTCAGCGTAACTATAGAGTATAGGGCGGGTGTAGCATAGTATATGGAATGTAGGACTCTGTGTCAAACTCATTTTGGCTTATGGTCCCAGACAGACTCCTGAACAGAAGAATATATGGGTGCATGTGAAATTTTTGGTTTTATGCTTCATTCAAATAGCTCCTCATTCAAGTCTTTTTTTATTCTTCTGACTTTTTTCCATTTCTGCTGTGAAAACACAGAAAATATACTGATAGCATAAAATGCATCTAGATATACATATATGCAGAGCTACTTTTTTCCATAAAGGTGAAGTTTTCTTCAAAAGCATACGGCTATAAAATTAAGATTAAATAGTTATTATTTATCCTTGGAAAAGCTCAGTTTCTCTATATTACCTAGAAACATAGTACTTTGTAAAACCAAAGTCTTCTTCAAAAATAGTTTTGCAGGACCATTTTAAGTACTGCCTATGAGCAGGTTCTGACAACACATTCACATGCTTGTATCAGCAAATATTATTATGTTAATTAATATTTAGTTGGGCTATCTTAGATACTTCTCTGCATATTGGATACTTCTCTGATACTTTTGTTGTAATTTTCATGAATAATGAAAACTCAGATTTTAAGTGGAATGAGTTGTTAAAAATAATCATAATGAAACATTTTCTTAGATCTGTTGATTGTCTGCTTATTGGAATCATTAGTGTTGTATGAAAGTAGTAACTGAGAAAGAAGTAAATAAAAAAGCCTCTCTATTATCCAAAAAGTTAATGGTTTCATCGCCAGGACTATGTACAGTGGCTTAGTCTTGGTTACATTTACGTCTGTAGCTCATTTTGTATTTGAAGTGTAACATTTTCTCAGTAAGTTATTCATAGCTGAATTTTAGATCTGGTTGTAAAATTTCATGCTTTGTATAAATTAAAAGGAAAAAGTGTCTTAATAATGGGAGTGAAATGAAGCTAGCCACTGTGGTTGATGTGCTAATATGCTGGGGGAAAAAAAAAAAAGGCAAATTAATTTGTCACTATGATAAATTGTTAATTTGAAAGCAAGACAGATTATACCAGTTCCATAATTAACTGTAAATGCTTCACCCCAAGGACTTTGTTTAGCACAGGAACTGATTGAATAGGAAAGATGGATTAACTTCCAGTGAATCAGGTTTTGAAGCATCTCATGCCCAAACCTCTGTTCTTGCATCTCCCAAGCCATGTTCCATGAGTAATTAACATCCTCAGAAGGAGAAGGTGTAATCTTGATTTATTTCATAAGATTTGAACTGGCATACTGATACTGTTCTGGGCTCTGATGTGTGACTTCCCACAATCCATTAGCCAGAGAGTTTGCTTATTGAATTCAAGGTTCATATCCAGTTTGAACCCTAATCAAGAAATGCTTCACCGGGAATATTATATTTGATCTGGGGTCTTGACTCCAGGCTAATTGTGGTCACTGAAAGAAAGCTGCCTTTTTCACTGTGTAGCACTTACAGGTGATCCGACTTTAATAAGTTTTCTTGGTTTTCATTATTTTTTTATGGGAAGGTGGGGAGGGGTAATGTTGTACCACCATTTGACTCAATGCATGGGACCACATGAATTTGGTGCCTTCTACATGAAACTGGATAGACTGTGAAAAAGCCCAAACCTGATAAAATGAGACAGGGTCACATGGGGATATGTATGACTGGGGCTGTTTTTTATTTATTGATTTAAAATAAGCTCAGTAGAGTGACTTTTCTTTGTCAGTATTTGTTACATGCTTTACCTGCCTTAATTACAGAGCTAGAGACACTTTAAGAAATTAATTCATTGTAGTCCCCTCTGTCCTTAGCCATTTGCATTGATATTCCTCTATGAAGAAAAAACACAATAACATAAGGAAGATTACTTTCTCAGAATGGGAAAATATCACTGTTGTCAAAGCAAGGGTAGACAAGAGGCCTTCACACTGAAACTATTTTTTATAAGATTACTTGAAAAAGTCTTTTTATATCTCTACATCATTATTTCAGAGACACTTTCTTCATTCCCATGAGTAAGTTGTGCTTCTGCCCTAATAAATCCCTAATATCATCCTGTTGTTCTGGAAATGAAATGAGAGCACTGGCAAATAACCGCAATTGGCTGAAAACAGCTGCCACTGCATGAAGCAGGGTCAGAGGTCCTGAGGCTGTAGATAAAAGTTCGTTCCTACCTTTAGGATTGAGGGAGCAAATAGAGCTTTAAGGGAAGTATTTTCTTGCATCTATTTTTGAAATTATTAAATAAAAAATAAAACCCCAGAATCTTAACTCATTTTAACAACACATATAAAAAGCTAGGAGTCAAAGACCAACAAGTGTAAATTGGCAAAGGGCTTCTGACTTAGATCTTTTTGGGGGGAACAGAACCTGAGATGGGAAAACATTCATTTATTGGATCTATTTTACAGCATAGTACTATTGTAATGATTAAATGAACATTACACGGCAGTTTTCCAAGTTATTTAGGGACAAAAGCTAAATCAGTTTATATTGGCTTCATGATCTAACTAGCCAACATAGTATTGGCTTCATGATCTAACTAGCCAACATAGATCCTTCACTTATAAGTTTTGGACACTGTCATAAATAATAAACATAATATAAACTCCTTTGTCTAGGTTTTTATTTGTGCTGTCATGGAAACAACACTTTTTTTTTTAGTGTAAATAAAAGCTCATAAAATCATCTTTATAAGAGATGTAATTTGGGACCAAATTTAATATGGTCATGTATCCTTTTTCTAGTGCATTTATACCATCATTTTGAGCAAAGAGGAAGGCAGAGGGTTGAAAAAGAAGGTGCAGTCTTAAAAAATTTGTGTTCCCTTAGTGAGACTGAAACACAATGCGAAATAAGCCAAGTAGGTGTAAACCACAAATTATTCTTCTCTCTCTGAGGTTTTTTGTTGTCTGAGTCTCAGTGCTCTGCAATTCAATATCTAGAGAATTTTCCTGTCATTTCCTTCCCTTTTGCTTCATTTTATAGGTCACATTTCTAAAAGTAGATATATTTTTGAGGTATTATTTCATATCTGTAGTTAGTGGCACTTGCTACAGACACTGAATAATGGTATTTCAACAACAGTGTTTATACAGAACAGCTCTTGTTTTTATAAGTGTGTCCATTTAATCCAGAGGCAGCGTGGTGACCCTGTGGTCATTTTCTTCCTTGTCCTTTTTCTTATGCTTTCTTCAGGTTTCCTGCATGCTTATACAGCAGAGATGGCAATAGAGCTAATTAAGGTGCTTGAGTTTATAAAGGAATCTTTACAGATTAAAGTGAAGAAAAATGTGTTACAATTGCATCAATATTGATCACTTTATTATCTGATTTAGTGCTTTTGTAGGCATTCTAAGAACAAAATTTGCTCTGATGCAAACTGGCCTCAGAGAGTGTTCAGCCAGCATTAATAAAGTTTGAATGCTGTTTTAGTGCTCACATGCACCCACCAGCTCAGATACAGAAGTCTTGGACTGAATCTAGGACCAGAAGCCCATTGAGGATGAAACTGCATTAAAAATTATTTTTAAATTCCCTGTTACATTATAGTCCATGTAACTGTTGTAGCACATTTCATAATTTTCCCTTTCAATGTTACCTGCTCCTGGTAAGGAAGGTAGAGCCATACAACCTCCTTCCCCTTACCCATTCATGGTGTTGACATTTTCCTGTGCTTTCCCCTTCTTCCTAGGACCAGAGGAAGGGCATTAAAAAATGTGATCACAATATTTCTGCTTGTACATACTTCAGCTTACAGGTCTGATTTGCCTTTTCCGTGCCTTCATCTGCCTGAATACAGATGCAATTGCCAAAAAACAAGAAGCGTACATCCACAGGCTGAACAAAGCTCAGAGACCTCCAAAGGAGGCTTTTTTTTCAACTAGCTGATGCCAAATGCATTTGTACTTTAATGCCCTTTGAACAAGTGAAACACAGCTGTGGGAAGCCTTGGTGTGAGTATGAGGGAATGCTACAAATGGAACATAATGAAAGCCTGCTTCCTCCAAAAAGAGGTTTTGTGTTTAGAACATGAAATATTCCAAGGTGTCAAAGCTTATTTTAATTTCATTATGTGAAGGAGTATGACTGTTCTTTCTTTTCCATGTATCTCTTTTCACACAAAACCAAAGCAGTAGATCTTGTCATGATAACTAATCCTAGCCAGATCAAACTTGGTTTTGGGGTTGGCATATACGGTACTGTGTATTTAATTCCAAGTTTTTTTGTTTCATTTGTTCTGAAAGTAAAGGCAAAACTATAGTCATTTCTTTAAAATGTCAAATTGTAATCATAAAAACAGTGATAACTTCTTGCTAGAGAAGGTAGCCCATTTGTTTCAGTTATTGCTCAGTCATGTGCCAGAATGCCATTGTTAGACATCATACAAGTGCAGAACTATAGTGATAAAAATGTCTTTTATTGCCATAAATGTGTGTGTGGGGGGGAAGCCATCTATTAGCTATTGTAACATACATCCAGGAAGATTCACATTTTGACAGAAACATGGTATTGCTCCGCTTTTATCTTCTTTTGCCCAGGGGAGAGTGAAATAGGTACACATTAAACAATTTTGATGGCCTCTCTTCCATTTTGGAGTCATGTTATCATGTGCAGTGGGTCATGGATCAAAGAACCTTCAGTAGAATGAATTCTCTATGATGCTTATGAAGAAAATTTTCTCTTTTGCAGGATACTGTAAAATGTCTGGTTTGGGAAATAAATTTAAGGGCTGGAGTATAACTCACGTAGAGCACATTTTCACATGTACAGAGATACATCTCTGATTTCTCAGGAAAAGCTGACAGTGAATAGGATGAGACACAGTAGATGAAACAAACAGGAATAAATTTGTGGTGCATGCGTATATGTATACACAAACTGGGGGCTATAGGACAAGAGGAAAATAAGCTCTTTTTTTTTAGTTTTCAGGTAGCTGTAGTTTGTAGCCTAGGTTGCAAGCATCAGACACTGCAGTAATGAAGATTTTTAATATGTTTGCAGGATGCCAGTGCAGAAAATTATCTGAACGTGAATTTCTCATGATTCCTTAGAGCTCTTGTCGCTCACACTGAGCTTTAATCCATATCTGTCTCTCATGAACATTAATACAAAACTATAGAAGTCCCTTCCTTTCCCTTCTCTGAGTTTCTGGTTGATTGCAGATGAGATTTTACATCAGATTTTTTATCTTTTTTACATTTTTTAAATAATTCTCTTGACTCCTCTAGACAAAATTCTTAGTGTGCACATAAGAAGAAGTGCCATAAAAAGATGTGATACAAAGGCACTGCCTCTCCAAGTGGCAAGACGTGGGATCAAATGCATCACAATGTTGCTGTCTACTCTTGCTGTGACAGCCAGAGAGATGGCCTCCTGCTCGGGAAGGTTGAAAAACATGGGAGAGGAATACTCAGGAAGAGCAGGAAAATCTCCAGCAAGGGCTCTGCTGGTGCAGTTCTGCTCTGCCTCTGAAATGTTTTTTCTCATCCTGCTGGTGCTTTGGGGATGGAGATCAAACATGGCATTGGCAGACGTGAAAACATGGTGACTTCAGGGACAGATCTGGGGCTGACAAGGACATTAGTGCCCGTCCCCAGAGCAGGCAGTGCCATCTATGAAGTGCAGAGGCAGTGCAGTGAAGAAGCAGCTGTAGCAGTGCAGTCAGGTGCAGGCATTTAGCCATGCTAGGCAGTTGTGTTTAACTGCATGGCAGTGTGCAACAGTCACATTCCCTTCTCGCGCACCAGTGTGATGATCATGGCTGCGCTACACGGGAAGGGTTTTTCCCCTTCCTGTCCCTGACTTAGCTTTGGAAATGGCTCAGGAAGTCACCTGGCATTTGACACAGCTCTACTGAGCTGTGCCAGCCTGTCTGTCTCAGGTTAATTGGGATGTAACTAGACTTTTTTAGATGGGCCATAATTATGTTCACACATTCAGAATTTTGCTTAGGTTTTCATGACAGATGTGTATTTCTCCTATTTGCTGCATAATAGAGAGAAAAATTACCTTCCTGTATTGTTATTACCCTTTTTCTTTTTTGTCTTTCTTCCTTTTTATTTATTTTTATTCTTCTGTCTTTATAAGCTTTGTACTTTGTATACGTGGGGGCCCACAGAGGGCTTCTGATGTACTTGCTTCCAGCTGAAAATACAGCCTTATAGCCAACTTGTTTTTCCTATCAATCAGTCTGGAGAGAATAGTGCTCTATCTTGTTGATCATTCTTGTGTAAAGCTCATGTATCACTTCAAGGATTGTCTGGATATTGGTTCTGTCAGTTTGCTTCTATCACCGTCGAAAAGCAAAGACCACGTGCCTATAATATTAATAGTTAGAATAGGAGAGATATATCACTGCTCTGGGTCAGGTTAATCAAAAAGATGATTGAAAGAATGTTACAAAAATGCAGTACTTAAAGGTAAAAAGCTGTTTGACAGTACCTGTGAGAAAAAGAAATGTGTTGCTAGAAAAATTATGACACTGCAATGTGTCTTTTTTAATTTACAGTGAGGTACCTGTGCCAATAATCTCTTATACATATGACTTATTTTCTTCACATGAGTTATTTCATCAGCTGAATAATCACACTGACTTTGGAGGAATTGTTACCATGAGTCAAGTTACTGCTGTTTATCGATCTAAATTAAAAACAAAAAAAAAGACAATTGCAGTTATGGTTTTGGCTTATTTTCCACTTTAAAAAATAAAGTTGTAAAATGGGCTTAGATGCAATGGTCTTCAATACTTCTTTTTACAAAAGTTAAAAAGGCCCTCATTTTTCTATATAGCTCATTTTGCTAGGGCTATAGTTAAAAAAACTATAAAATATAAACTTAAAATGCAGAACTAATAGTATGTTTAACAAAGTGCATTCCGTTTTTCCTTTTCTGGAATGCTCAAATCCTCTTAAAGTTCTTCCACTCTTTTCACTTTCCTCCATCAAAGCTTTCCAATTTATTTTTAAAAGACGATAGCAAGGTTCTAATTTAAGCTTCTTTGTTCAGTAAGCCAAAAGAAACGGGCAACTGTTCCACAAAGAAAATTTGAGAAACAATTCTTAGCAACTTAATCCCCATAAATTATTAAAGAACTGCACAAAATGGCTCAGATTATGCTGTGCATGTTAAATGCTGCTAGTTTTCTGGGGTTTTTATGATTGCAATATTTGCCTCTCCTGAAACTCCTCTGTGTTTTGTTTCTGATAACAAACCTGAAGTGGTTCAGAATAACCATACTTGATGGCTAGAAAGTTTTATCTTTTTCTGTAATTGAACACTTGTTGGCTTCTTGTGTTATTCTTTCAGTGATAAAGTTCTTTTCAATCCATTAACGTCTTTCCCATCTTAGAGCTGATCTGATGTCCCAGCTGCAGTTCTGTTTCAGGTGTGCTTGAGCCTGTAATTTTGGTGTGTTTGTATCTCTGGTGTCTGTGGGATAGATGCTGCTTGGACTCTTTTGATCCAGATGCAATTACTGTGTAGAACCAGCTTTTAAACCAGCATCAAACAATGATGAAAAACATATATATTTTCTTTCTTTATAGAGCTGGAATGTAATTTAACCTGTATCAGTTTCTGCTGAGTTTCATATTTCCATTATCTTGACCATTGCCAGCTAGAGAAGTGTGGTAATATGGCAAGTACTTTGTATTCACCTTGAACATTTTTAATACCCTTCAGTGACGTATTTGAATGATCTCAGATTGAAGGTCTGCAAACAGATATCGGGCCAGCAGATTTTTGTTAAAAAAATGAAACTGAACTGTGTTGCATGGTTGATGTTAGGACAAATATTGCTTATCAAAAAATTTTATATGGTAATGTTAAAAATCTTTAAATTATGGCCTAGGTTCATGTAGTTGACTGGCTGAACTGCTTTCACAAGTAATAGCAGTGTTTCCCAAAATGTAGAGAGGTACTTTATTAGGAAAATTTAGAACCATTATGAGAACAGTCTGCTGTTTTGATCCATGCCCTCTGTAAGATGCAGCAAGTCCTTGTGCAGATCTTGTGGGCCTGCAATGCTTTTGGACCTTTAGTAAGAGTGATCCATCTTGTTCATCTTGTGAAGCACAGAAGCAAAAATGGCCACTGGGCTTTGGTTTTGATATTGCAATTTGGTGATCAGAATGTTGTCAATATGTTTAGAACAGATTTTGTCTTTGTACATATGCTTTTGAGAGGATGTTTTTCATAGGGAGCTTCAAGCCTGCAGCCAGTTAGAACTCTATTAAACTGCTCCTGATTCTTGAACTCCTATTACCAAAAAAAAAAAAAAAAAAAATTGCTTTCAGCCTGCATGCATGGAGAGGAGCTGAATGCTAAGTTTATGTGCAAGTCAGAAATGGGGGCTATCTCACTTGAACCTCTGCCACTGTTGTTCTC
This sequence comes from Pardalotus punctatus, assembly GCA_013400915.1. NCBI lineage: Eukaryota > Metazoa > Chordata > Aves > Passeriformes > Pardalotidae > Pardalotus > Pardalotus punctatus. The sequence goes on along the minus strand of VZTX01024065.1, from coordinate 30,093 downwards.
TAAAGATATGTGAAATGACAGGAGAGGCACCACCATGAAGCTGAAGAGCAAAAAGAGCTGATTGCTTTAGTAATATTTTGTCACTTGAATGGTAACCTTTGTTAATAATGCCCGTGATAGGAAAATGAAATACTTTCTGTTTCAGTAATGTCAGTCTGATGCTTGGCAAAAATTGCTTTTAAGGCAGACAGCAAAGAAGAAAAATGAGCAGCACTGTTATATTCTGTAGTGTATGAAGTTTAACATTTTCCCTGATATGCAGTCAGACTAAATCTTGAGTTTACTAACAGATGCAAAAGGAGTTGAAACCACATTTCCGTATCACTAATAAAATAAACAACATGCTGCCAGCATAATCAGGGCTGGATTTTCAAGGCACTCAACTTATATTTAAAAACCTGAATGGAATGGGCAAGTTTTCAAAGGCATTCAGCATCCTGCAGCCAGTGTTGAGGAAAATCTGATTAACTTATGGATGCTGAGCCATTCAGAGAGTCTGGCCCTAAAGTGTTCATGTAATATTCTTGGGAAAAAAAAGGAAAAGGTGAACTAAGCCTTGTGTTTTCATTTTGAAGATATAAATTCAATTTATATGTTTATATTTTTAAAAATTCTTTCAAACCTTTAAAAACAACTGCACCCACACTTAATATCAAAAAACAATAAAAAAGAATGGGTCAAATTGATTAGTTTAAATTTAATCTGTATTTTTAGTTTTATTAATTTGGGTTGCTGGTACCTGGGTTGGACAGGAACCTTTTTTTATGGAAAATGGCTGCTATTAGGAAAACTGGTGTTCAGTCTTTGTTTTTTCTGTTTGCTTGCTCTTAAGCAATAGCAGTCTAAAAGTATTTGTTCATACTACCAAATAGCCTTCTGAGTCAGGCACACTATTCTGCTATTACTGCTCTCCACTTCAAAAGTTCAAGTTTTTCCTCAAGGCCCATATTTTTGACCCTCGTTCTGAAAGTGATTTCCATCCTAATTAAATATTCTTTTAATTTAAACTGGTGTAAGGAAAGAGTAACTGTATTACAATCTATAGAAGTACTGTGGTATAAAATCAAGTATGGATGAGAAAGGTTTTTTTAAATGCAACCTTTACATGATTCCAAGTTTTATTTGAATCAATTTTCCTTTCGCTGAGTGCAGTCAACCCATTGTAATGCACACTGGGAAGCAATCTTGTGCCTCACAAGCATTTTTCTTCAGTCTTAACTGTTCACTGCCTTAATAAAGTGGTAACTTCGGTTAATCATGATTCTCAGTTAGAAACGCTATGTATATGTTTAAAGAGGAAGTAAATATGAATTTGCATATTTTTATATGAGCTAACAAGGAAGCATACATTGGAATTATGACACATACCATTTTATCATCTTTCTTTTTTTTGTAACCTCCAAAGCTCTCTTCACTAGCAGCCAAATTACATAAAGCAGACATTAAGAAAGATCCATTGTCAAATTGGCATTCCTTTTTCCTCTACAAGTTAAAGCATCAAGTTAATGACTGTTTGTCTGAGTTTCTCATGTCACATTAACAGGTTGAAAGCTTTCTTCATATCAATAAGGCTTGGAATAAATCAGCTGCTGCTTATAAAGTCTGCAATAGGTTAAAAGTAGGAACTGAACCTTTTATTCTGCTTAGAAAAATCATTTATGTGTGCAGATAGAGTAAGTGTAAATCTATGACAAAGCTTCATTAATCCCTGACTTTCACTGTTGTGGAGAGATTCTGGCCTTGGTGAAGGCGGTTACAAAGGTGTCAAAATCAGCAAGGCAGTCATTTTCCATCTTTTGGAGGACTTGTCAACAGCCTTCAATCTTGAGTGAGTTCACTAAAAGGGTAGCTCCTGAATATGTCTGCTGTAGGAGATGGTGAGGGGTTCAAAACAAACACCACAGTTGGGAGAAGTCTCTGACTCCAGCCCTTAATCCATAATGGTGAGGAAATCTTGATACTTTAGCGCAGATTTAGGCTTCTTATGTTGGGTTTTTCACCTTCACCTTTGATTCAAAGACCCTGTCCAACCCAAATACTCAAGTTTTCTGCTTAGATTTCCAAATAAAATTCAGTTTAAAAAAAACCCAAAAAGTAACACATAAAGAATAAGAGATCTTCAGGGATCAATTTGGTACTATCACTATAAACAAAATGAATCTGAATTTCTGCATTTCCATGATGGTTTGAGTCACTTTTTAACTTGGAAATTAATAGTATCTAAGTGGAAGGTACATTATTGTTCATTGAGGATACTATTATTCTGCTTTCTTGCAATTGTCTTGCAGTGTAGGTAGCAGAATGTGCTCATGGGTCTGAGTTAAACACACGTAGTTTCAGAACCTGTGAAAAAAAATATGTGGTGGGTTTTTTTTTGTTTGGTTTTTGGTTTTTTTTTGCCAGACTGGATATTACAAACCCTTGTCACAAGGATAGTCCAAATATAAATCAAAGCATATATTTGGAAGCAAGAAAATCAAATGTAAGAAGAAAATAATCCTTAAAATGAAAGATACATAAATTACTTATAGTTATTTTGGTTTAAACCTCAGTCTACAGGCTGACCTCAGGAAGATGCATGGGTTTAGATACCTATAAAATAAACATTATTAGCTTTTCTCAGTGATTAAGGAAATGAATAATTTAAAATGGCTATTTCCACCAGACAGAATGTGGGGGTTTTTTATGTTCTCCATACAAGCCTGTTGTCAAACTCACTGAAGTATTAATGCTGTCTTTATTTACTTTTATTGAATATTTAACTGTTTTCTTTTCTTTAGCATGGGGCTGATTTCTGTACTTTAACAGCCTCCATCTCTTAAAATCTTAAGACAGAAGATATAAAGTGTTCCCTGAGGCTTGACTTGTTTCAGATGTAGTTATGATGGCAAGCCAAGCCAATATAAAACTAATTATTCAGTGAAATAACCTAATACTTTGAGTTTAGTATCATCTTTTGAAAAAAATCTGAAAAAGTGGAAAACTGATCAAATGCTTCAACTACTACTTTCTTCTTAAAAGAAATGCATCTGTATGAGACAAGAAAATGAAACTGTGTCAGCCATATCACCCATTCTTAGTAGGAGACTAGAAGAAAATTTCTCCCTGCCTCCCCAAAGTGCTGTAGTAGTTTGCTGTCTAATCCTTGGTAAATGTCTGTTGGGTTTCAGCCAGTGTTTTTTTGGGTTTGGGTTTTCGTTTTGTTTGATTTTTTTGGTTTTTTCGTTTGCTTTGGGGTTTTTTTGTTGTTGGTTTTGTTTGTTTGTTTGTTTTGGGCTTTGTGAGGTTTTTGGTGTTTTTTGTTTTGTTTTGTTTCTTGGTTTGTTTGTTTTTCCTTTTTTTTATTTAGAAGGAATATCAGGGAAGAGAGTCCCAGAAAGAGGGGATTGTCCAGAAGAATAAAAATAAGTATTGCCTCATGTAGTTTGGGGTTTTTTCTCTCTGAAGAGGAGAAATGTGTAGAGATTAAAATTATTTTGCAAAAATATTGCCTTTGGTGAAGAGAGATTTTTATGAGATTTAGTTTCTGGTGCATAAGAATGAGCTTCATAAATCAACAACTGATTTCCCTACTGAGAAGCTCAAAGGCTAAGAGTGGAGACGCAGCAAGAACTTACTATGGCACCGGCAGGAAGAAATGGTGCAAATAGCCTGATAAAATGGTAGTGGTTTAATGAACTAGGAGCTAGAAGGAAAAAAAGTAAAAACAAACAAACCTGAGGACCTCCATAAACAAGTCCTGTAGCGTTTAACATAATACAACATAATAAATAGTAAATAATAAATACTCCATGCTTTTACCTTTCGGATCAGTTAAGGTAGTCTCCAGTTTATCACTTAACTTTCTTAGGATTACCTGTACATGAGCTACTTAATAGTCTTGAACTTTCATATTTTGCTTTACATACCAGTCCTTGAGGAGCCATCTGTACTACTGGAGCCTGCCCTAGGGACTCCAACTAGTCAAATCACATCTCTGCAGTTAAAGGTCCTCTTAAGAAATGGCCTCTGACATCTTCTGTTTCCTTGATTTTGTTGGTTTTTATGTTGGGTTGTGTTTTCTTGAGAGGTGGGGAGTGAGGAGGGTTAGATTGGAGTGGCTTCCTGTCTCACATACCTGTTTTTTATCATATCTCAGTAGTCAGCAAATTGCTGTGCCCCAGGGGAGAAAAACAGGTTAAAACAGCAGTGGTGACTCCAAGGGGTTGGCCTATGAAAAGACATGGACAGCAAATCTAGAGGGATTGGATGAGGGCATTTTATCTGTCTTCCAGCTGCAAGAGTGCAGTTCAGATCGCAAAACCACATAAATAGGACATATATTAGGCAGACAACATTTGGGAAAGGTTAACAGGAAGTTGGTGTCCCAGCTCAACTCTTGGGAAAACTAACTTTCCAAATCACTTTCTAAACTATTCCCATATCAACCATTCCCAGAACTATGGACTATACAATGCCATCTTTTGGCTTTTTAAAAAAAAAAAATCAAATGGAAAATGTGGTTTGCTCTGTGGTGATCCAGCAGAGATTCACAGTCAGTATTCCAGCCCTGGTGGAGCAGAAGGTTAACAGGAAGGCGAGCTCTAACTCAAGACACTTTCCTTCAACATTTTGCGAAAGGAGCCATGGTCTCCGGGTGCCTTGTCACAGAGCAGTCCCAGCTGTAGCAAAGGTGAAACAGGAACCTGGGAGCTCTCCTCTGTGCTTCAAACCAGAGCTACTTGAGATGGCCTCATCCTGTAAGGACCTTTCCTTCCAGGCAACATCACTGCTCGCTCAGGTGTTAGCAAGGTTCGTCTCACTAGTTGCATATGTGCGGAGCTGAATTTTGAAAATCGAGAATGGTTTTCCTGTTTCCTTTGTAAGGGTTCTGAGCTGCATCTTTCAGTTTTTGCCCACACTTGTGGGCTCATATCTATAAGAATATATAAGAAAGAAATGATATAGATAATTTTTGATGTTATTTTCCATTATATGACTTGTCCTTTTTTGTCAAGAAGCCTTTTTTCTTTCTTGCTTACTACTGCACATGGAAAAAGCTTGCATGCTGGCACTACAACTGCTTTATTTGCTATAGAATGTCTTGCATTTAGGCCATTTGAAAGTTTGAGTGTGAACAATAGAAATAGTTATAATAAATTGTCAAGCTCTTCCACAGATTCAGAAGTTCTGGAGTTACTGCCAATGACAGATGATTTGTCCTTGCTCATCACTTGTCATCTTGGCAGCGTTTTTATGCTTTCTGCTAAATCTCCCTCAGTGTGTAGTTGAATTCTATAGAAAAAGAAAATTAGTTTCCGTTTCATCCATGTTCATGCTCATCAGTTCAATAGCATCCATGTTTCACTAAGTGGAACACCTTCCTCATGAAGCATAAGTTTGATTTATTTTAATAGGGTGTTAGAAGAACTGCTGGAGTTTGACATGAACACATTTCTAAAGTTACAAAGATGGTAAGAATGATCTTTTGTATCTATTGCTGTGGATTTCTAAGACTGTGCATGAATGGCACTGCACACTTGACAGGCTGTATCCTTTGCTGCAGGATTTATGCAACTAATGACAATGTGTTTAAATGCTCAAGTGTGAACTCTCCATCTGAGAAAAGGCTGAGTGAGTAGATAGTGATTTTCTTTTTCAGTTTTTCCATGATTTCATAAAGTCTATTTCAGAACTGGCCTGCTAACTTGCAGCTTTGAATCTTACTAATGGAGAATTATGTGATATGGCATTATAAATAATTGAATACCATCAGTCTATAGGTGGCAAAAATGCTGAATTCAGAAAAATAGTTCTCTGAAGGAGTTGGCTAATAGGCTGTCCTCTGCTTGTTCTTCGACACCTATTTATTTGTCTGAGACAGGAAGGGGTCAGTGGCTTTAGGCATTAGACCAAAACACAGCTCCTCAGTTCACCTTGGAGTTCTGCTTACAAATGTTCCTGCATGGTGGAGGTATTCAATGGCATAGCAGAAATAGCACCTCAAAAGCACAAAACACTTTTTTAGAGGAGATTCTTTCAAATATTTCCTCTTTTAGTAAATAAATACAATCTGAACTGCACAACAGTCTTTACAGAATTAATAAATTCTGCTTCCTTTAGCTACTGATAATCCCATTTATCACAGTTAAGAGAGCAACTTATATTTAGAAGTACAAAGGCAGCTGTCTTGGGCTAGACCAAAGACTATTTTGGTGTCTTACTCCAAAGCTGTCTTGAATGCCTAAAGGCGCACTGAGAACAGTGTAGGGATATATGACACTCTCTCCTAATGCTCTCCCAGGTAGCAGCTCTGCTTTGCTTCAGAGAGCTTTTTGCATTAACCTATGACTTTGTGTGTTTACTAACCCACGGCTTGTACGATTTCCCCTAGAGGAAGTGTGAAATGAGAATTTTTCAAATATGTACATGGTTTTCTTTGTTTTGGAAAGTGTCAACTCTCCTCCGTTTAATATCTGTGTAGAATTGTGGCATTCAGCCCTCATTATGAATGCACACTCTAGTTTTTCTCAGTTTTAGCTTAAGAGGTGAGCTGCATAAACAGTAGGTTCACTTACCTTCTGTCTTGTATGGAAATTTCCAATCTGCCCCTTACCTTTTGGGAGGGAACAATGCTGCTTCCTGTCACAGAGCCAGCAAAACCAGTGGATGAATCTGAAACTTTCGTTGTATTCCAATGCTTGAGGTTTTGAATCCCCAACCTCCTCCACACCTCAATCAAGTTTTTGTATTGCTTCCAAAATACAGGATTTCGGGTTTCTTTTTCATGACTGCCCTTATGTGCTTGCAAGCATTATTCTCTACTTTCATTTTTCCCTGGCACAGAACACAAGTTCATGTTAGCTCACTTGATATGCATACAGATATGAGTTTCAACCAGAAAAAGATCATCACTCAGATAACAGATACCTCTTTCATCATTGTGAGCATATTAGCCATAGAAATGCTGCACAAATGCATTAAATGCTTCTGAAGCTGTGCTATATGTGCTTTTTAGGTTATGGTCAATTTTAAGCAGAGTCAGCCTGCTCTTTTTTGGTTTTTTTCACTTTAATCTTATTTGTTATCATCCCTTCTAAGTGAAAATGCACTGGCTTTTTAAAGTAAAGAGAATGGCAAATGCAGTAGATAGACAAGGGCATTCTGGAACATTATGTCATGGCTGTAAAGGCCTGCTGTGTGCAAGTAATGACTGCTGTATTGATGAATAATTGGATCTAGGTTGTATTGCTGCTGACTTTAGATAGTTTTGGGTGTTTTTTAACTGATTTATTATAGTCTTGTAAACTGGTGCTTGAGAGCTGCTGATGGAGATAATCCTCTGACTGTGAGGTTATGCATATGATTACTCAGCATTTGAAGAAAACTTTAGGATTGAGCAAGTTTTTCCCTCAAGCATCACAACTGAAGTTTTACATAACATTGCATTTATTTGTTTTCTGTAAAATGGTGGATGTGCCGGTGCATTCATCTACACTGAAAAACAAAAGGAGCACAATAACTGGAAAATATGGGAAGGTTACTAATGATGATGATAACATAATAGTGTCCTGCAATTCTTACAGAAATAGTCAGAATGTGCGCCACCAACTTTAAAGTCAATTAAATGGACAATAAAGGCCATGCTGGCAGAAGAGATGTTAAGAAGGGAGAGACTGAGATGCAGCATTTTGGTGCTGCTGAAATGAACCGCTCTTTTGTGAGAGATAAAACTGAATGACCCAAGGGTGAAAATATGGCCTTAATGTTGAGTCCCAGCTCAGATGTAAATCTAGTTTTCATCAAATAAAATAAAATGTTTAAAAAAAATTAAAAAACCTAGCAATTTTTTACATCAGTCATCTTTTTAACCAGCTGTCAATACTAGAACAAGCTTTGAGTAGATGGGCTAAGGAAAATGCCAAAAAGGAGATTCTAGGAGACTGAAAGGTAAAGTGAATTTTTAAGTTAGGGGCTATTTGTAGCCCATCTAAACTTAGAATGTATTAGTTTGAGTGTCTCTGAGTGCGCTACAAGTTAATCTCAGTTTGATATATGCTTCTTGAAAATGTTTTTATTTTTAACTAGATCCATGAATGCATAAACAGTAATGGATAAAACATGATCTTTCTGCTGAGGAGTTTCAACTGTAACAAAAAAATGGGTGCATTTCATCTTGTTATTTGCAAATTGTGAGTAAATATGTCACAGGTACCCTGAGCTAAGGTGAGTGACTTGTGAGACCAGTCAGCCTCTTCCAGAGACTGGCTTAAGTGGTCTGTGAGCTGTACATAATAAAACCAGTGACACTTAGACCCCTATTCAGTTGAAAAGGATTTGTCTGCTTGAAATCTGAGTATCAGGGCCAAGTAGGTACTCCAAAGCAAATATTTATTAAGAAACTAAAAGAACTAAAACCAAAGTTTTAATGGCAGATGCAATGCAATAAAGTCTGATCAGGTGATACTTCAGGCACAAAGCAGTTATCCTGCTTCCTTGTAACATGTTAATAAAAAGTGAACAGAAAATGTGAATTTTCATTTTGTGGAGTCTTTAAATCTGAAGTTTCAGTTGACTGCCATTTGGAAGCAGAGAAAGAGCTTAGGAGCCCTTTGTGGAATAGTTATTGTAATTTCCCTACCACCACTGGGAGACTTGACTCGAGGGTGTCACTCTGGCAGATTGCCTTGGAGCCACAGGAACCTTATGAGACCTCATCTTGAGCAGAGCAGTTACAACAGGGCAGACGTTCCCGGCAGGACATCCTGGAGCCAAAAGTTAGGAAGGACGAGGTTGCTAGGAACCTGATGAGAAATCAGAAAATATGTCAAGTGTGCTGCCTTTTTTTCTTGTGTTTGTTTTTAATTCTGTCTGCTTTCAGCAGAGCTGTATGTAGATTGACTAGCAGAATTGTTCCTGCTTTAGTAAGGCTTTGATTTGTTCTGTTTCATGGAAAATCCAAATGACAGCTTCTGTCGTAAATGGGATAAACTTTCTATGCTTTGGAAGTTTATATAAGGAGTCAATGCTTCATTGAGAACTTTGTTACTATTCTGTCCTCTTTTGACCTTTTTTGGTTCCTGGGTGTGTTTGTATTCCAAGTGGTTTGTTATGAGCAATCTAATTAGAACGGCCATGATCCAGTTCAAGAATCCTGGCTCAGTCTGTTGCGCTATCTCCTATCACAGTTACTCAGGTTTTATCCTATTCTTTTACGTGCGCTGTGGGAACGCTGTGGGAACACCTACAGTGGAGAATGCAAGAAAATGTCAAAGCAACACCACAAAATATCATGTTGTTAGGCACTGAACTGCACATAAAGTAAGGACCCTGATTCATACTGCTGATGATGAAATTTTCCAGAACCATATTAGCAGCTGTGGCTTTCAATCCCCCCCATTTCTTTGCAGTGCTGTGAGAGTTTCTAATAAGAAGTCAGTCATACACTGCTGGTCTTGCTTTCCCCTCATCCAAGTCTCTTCAGATCAGAATTTCTAATCTTGCCTATCATTCTGCTAAAGAAATAGTGCCCCAATTCTAATAGCCTTTGAATTAATAATGAGGGTTATCAGTGTGAGTTTTTTGATGCTGTTAAGATTTGTGGCCGGTTGTAAATTGTTCTCCTTTGGACATGGCGCAGTGTAAACCATCCTTGGCAAGTGCTATTTCTGTTGGTCATCATTAAAAGCCAATGGTCCAAGTAATAAGAGCCCAGCCATCTAATTGATCATTTAAACACTGTCAGTTCCAAGACTTGTTTCTGTTTTCCTTTGGTTTTTTTCCTTTGTGTATTTTTAAGGGGGTATTCAATACAGTTTTTAAGTGTCCAGTAGTTTTGAGTCATGAATCAAGATGAGTATGGTAACTATACAAATAAAATGAGATTAATTTAAGTTTAAAATTATTTCCATGTTAATCCTAATGCAATTTCATTTAGAAAGAAAATTAAAGGTATCCAGCCTTTTCCAGAGTTTGTTTCTGGCCTCTCTTTTGTTGATGATTTCTTTCCAACCTAATGAAAGCAAAACAAGTGTATTTTTATCCTATTCATGTCCACTGTGAAGTTGATTCAAACGTGACTTGCCACAAAATTGTAATGGATTCAAGGTGGGAAAGGACTGAGTGAAAATGCGTTAGGAAGCACGTGTTCAGTCCAGCCTGAAGGCAGATGCTGGAATTTTCAACAAAGGAAAGGAGAAGATGTATGAGAGGAGTATGAGAGGCCTTCTGTGCATGGAACCTGGGACAGGCTATAATTCATCATCCCTGTGACAGCCCTCTCTCTCAGGAGAACCCTTTCCTTCCTGCTCTTTGCCCTTCTATGAACTCTAGCATTTGTGCTGTGGGGGTTTTTTTGTGGGTTTGTTTTGTTTTTCTTTAATTCAAAGGCTTTCAGGGTAGATATACACTGGAAAGCATGAAAGCAGAAGCATGAAATACAGAAATCTGACAAAAGTTACTGGATACTCATTTTCTGCCTTCCTCTCTGTTGCTTCCTCTCAACGCGCAATACTAAGGCAAAAATGTTTTCATTTTCTCTTCAATCAGCTGAAACATATTCTTTCCTGTGATGTCAGCAATGAAATGTATTTTCCAAGTTTAATTGGCAAGTCAAATAATAACACAAATGCTTCTGCAGAATGGTGCTAAAGGTTCTCTATCCTCAGCTCAATAGCAAAAGTCCTAGAGAGCATGTGCTTTGGCTTTTGTCATTTGCAGAGAGCATCTATTTAATCTTTTTCCTGGCTTTCACAAACAAGCTGACTGATGGCTGGTTTGTTCTCTATTTCAGGTCGTGGAGACTAATTTGGTTGCTTTTGACTGTCACTGGATCATTATAAATGAGGTAACCATCAAGTGAACATTGTTGTTAACCGTGAATCCTGTTTTCAAGCTTATTGACAATATTCATGCTGATTCTCACTTTGCCAACAGGAAGCAGTAGCTATGACAAAGTTCAAGCACACTGAGGGAGTACATGTTGCCTAATAATAGTAGAATGACAGGTTCTTGGACTTTGCTGTTTTGTCTTCCCTGTTTTAAACGGAAGACCCTGAATGAATAAATGGAAAATAAAGTTTTTAAAACTCCTTTATTCCTGAGTATCTCAAGATTTCACAATTGAGCTGACTGTTTTCACAGTTGCTTTTCAAGGCCTTTATTTAATAAGTAATCTTTTGTAGTGGAGTCCTTGCATTTTGTTTATATTTTAATGATTTTTTTTTCCTTAGGAATTAAAATAATAAGAATAATAAAAACCTTATATTTCCCTTTCCTTTATGAATTCTCCAAATGTTCTGCCATGGTTGATATCCAAACCTGTTGATATGGATGGGGGGCTTTTTGGTGAACTTCTGGATTAGGTCATATATGAATGTTCATAAAGGGAAAAAAGACAGTTAAATTGAGATCCTGTTTATACACTGTGAAATAAGTTCTTCCATGAAAGCTTGTCAGCTAAAATATGACAAGTCAACATGTGAAGTAGTTTTGTATACAAAACATTGAACAATGCAGTTCAGGTTTGACAGCATCCAGGGTTTTCTTTTGTTTTTTGAAAAATAATTTAGGTACAGAATAGCTGGATTCCCTGAGTAGATGGCTATCTCCTAACACGTAGATCTTGCAACTTCTGTACATTCTCAAGATAAAAGATTACTTGGAGATATTGCATGTAAATTCCATGTCTTGCTATCTGGATTTACTATACACTTTTGTTTTCATGCTTAATTACTAGATTTTCGTTTGTATCCTGTGCTAACCCAGTGGATTTTTAGCCAGTTTTCCCTGGAGAAAAATATGTCTCAGGAAGTGCTGTGAAGGCAAACCAGGTCCAGCATAATTATTAGTATGGGCCCTGCCTTACTCTTGGGAATTAATGTGTGTATTTTCCAGCACCAAATGGGGCTTTGCTGGGAGAGAACCCAGCTTTAATCTACAGATGGTCATGTGAACAACATAAACACTTTTTCATGTCAGAGGAAACTAGAATTCACTTCAGAGTCAACACTCAGTATTATACAAAGAGTGTTTAAAAAGCCATCCTCTGTATCAGTAGATCGCAGTTTCTTAGACAAAGCTCAGGTTTTGGTTTGCTGTTTGAGTTAAAGACACTGCCATTGATTTTTCATTTTAAATGTTATATACTTTCCAAAAGTTCTAAGGGCAGTGCTTGCTTTCAGCTGTTTCAGCTCCTTCACCCTCAAAAAAACCAAAACAAGACTGAAGACCCATTCCTAGCATATATGGTTTCTCTTTGCTTTTTATTCAGAACTTAGTGTCTCTGTGGGAAAAGAAAAGCTGCTTTGTGAAGTATTGTCATTTGCACATTGCAGCAGATGAAATGGCAGAGCAATCAAAGTGGTTACCACTCAGCTGCCTTCTCCACTCCAAAACTCTCTCTGGGCTGACATCCTAGCAGCAAGAAAAGCTGCATGATCTGCACAGAGAAATGTACATTGTCCCTTCTTAGTTTTATAGTCTTGTATATGAAAATGGGCAAAGCCATGACTAAGTTCATTCCAACAAACTGCTTTAAACCACAGTCATTAAATTCCAGTTCAGTAATTCCTCTTTTCTCTTTTAGAGAAGGTGTATATGTTTAGTGCTATTTCAGTTTAATCTGCTTCTGGACCTAAATCCATATTCCAACTTAGGTAGCTTTCTAGCTCGGTTTGTTTAAAAATGCAAATACTCTTAGTGTTATGTGGATGCAGAAATTATATTAGCAATATATAAGATTGGTAGATAATAATATGGCAAGAGTTCTGCTTTGCCCAATTTTTCCTTATCACTAGGTTCAAATTACAACAGAAATCTACATATTTCCTGAATGTTTAGTGTTGGGTAATTGCTTATTGCAACATTTTGCCAATTCAGTAATGAGATTGCAATGCCTCTATTTGGCAGTGCAAGACTTGGAAATTCAGAGATTTGTGGGCTCCTTTCTGTGTGATATATAAAACAGCTATCTTTATATCCCAGTACCTTTGAGGTGGTTGTCTATTACCTGTTGATGATCACAGTACTTCCATATGTCTGTGAAATGATCTCAGAGCTCTGCCCATTTTGTTGCTTCTGTGAATCTTTTATGACAACTTAGACATCTGTGCTTGAATGCCTATATTGCCTAAATGACACTGTCAACTGTAACTCTGCTTCTCTGGCCTCCTAATTTGAAATTCTAAGATGATCTATGACAGTGAAAATGCATTGCTTTGCAAGTTCTGCATATGATTCAAATAATTCCTTGCCTTGAGATACCAAAATACTCTGGTGTCGTTTTTCCTCTTCCATCACTGTGCCAAGGGAATGCAACATTCTTACCAACTAAAGTAATACAGAAGCAAATACCACGTTCAGTTTTGTGATCAGGAATCTGCTTAGGCTTTTTGAGGTAACATCTGCTATTTTAATTGCTCACTCTAAATGCTGTAATGCCTGCAAAGAGTTCCTTAATTTTTATTGTCCCATTAGTTGCTACTTTATGCAATACAGCAAATTTTCTTGAAGACTGTGTATCATAATGGGAATGTATGTGTGGGAGGGTTTGTTCCCATAAAATGAAAGAATTCATGATTTTCTAAAACATAATGCATCGTATTAGACCGTAGCAAATAATGCAAATCTCTTCTGATCAGTGTAGTCAGCTGAGGAAACGCTCTCTGATAAATGTTCCTATTTCATCAGGGCCTTAAAGCAGATGTTAGAATTCTTTATTTAAAATATGCAGGAGTCATAGATTTTAATGTAGTCATGATCAAATATGCCTTAACAAAATGTGAGAATGGATTTCTCACACTCTCTCTCCCTCTGTCTTTGCTTGCTTCATTTCCTCTGCACAATAGTAAATATATCTTCAAAGTCCTAGGATAGAAAATTATATTTCTTCCATGACTCTTAAATCCCAACTCTATGATAATGTTAGATTTTATTTAGTGGAAGTGAAGAAGGGGCGTTTGTATGATTTTCATCCCTTTCCCTGACTCTCTTTAAATGAAAGAACTGTCCATTTTTCCATTTTAAATCATATCGCTCTCAAGCATTTTCCTTTATTAGAACATTCAGGGTTATCTTACTATTATCTTGCTATACCCAAGGCTGCCACCAGTTCTCTATTACTATTTTTTACTCAAGGACAGCCCCAAACACTTTCCACTGCCTGCAGTCGCAATACAGGAGGTGAAAATATTAATGCTACTTTACAAAGGATTGTTTAGATTTCATCTGCAATACTGTGCACAATTATGACCAGGTCTATTAGAATTACAATGGGATGAGTGCACAGAAAAGCTGATTTGTGTAAGAAGAGACTGGAAAGGTTGGCTTGATTAGCCTATGAAAACAAAGAGTGAAAGAGGATATGCTCCCTGTTTATAAACACAGAGTGTGAATAAATGCATCATTGTCAAGAGCTAGAGGACAAGGCTGACACAGGAACAAATGAGTTCAATTTGTCCATGAGTAAACGGAGGCCAAAAGTTGGTGAAAGGTTTCTAATTACCAGACACACCTGAGTCTGGAAAAACTCCTTCTTGATGAAAGAATGAAAAAAAAACCTCCAAACTCTTTTAAAGACCAGTTTATGGGAAAAGGTCCAGCAGGTTTTCTCATCATAGCACTAGAGAGAACTATGGGACCTACAAGGTTATATTCAAAGGCTACTTTGTGATGAATGCATTTTTTCTAGGAGAGGGCTTGTCCTTGGCCCATGTATTTATCTTGTTTCATTGTCTTTCGGCCCAATGCATTCCACCGTGAATAAGACTGTAGACCATAACTATGTTTTGAGCTCAAGCACATAGATCAGGTCCTATAATCACAGCTCAGTTCCAAGAGCTCACATAATTCAACATTTTCATTATGGATAATGATTAACAATAGCTTTAGAGCTTCATTTGAACCCTTACATTTTCCAGTGGGCTGGTGAGCGTGGTATGAAATGACCCCCTTTGGAACAGATGGACAACCAAGTTGCCAGCCCTTAGCATTAGTGAGAGTTAATGCACAGATGGAGTGAACCCTGCTTTCTCCAAGATCTTGGGCTTTTTTCTCGGTGAAAGCTAAAAATTGATTTCTTCTTGTCCTATCAGGTTTTAATCATCCTCCTTTGCAAAGCCTAAGAAACCTAAAGGAGTTACAGTGGAGCAAATGATGATGCAATTCAATATCTTTTACTTGGAGCTTCATCTAGTTATGCCTTTCCCTCAGCTTCTCCTCCTCCTTGGAAAGTGCTGAGAAATTCAGGAAGGGCACAGCACAAATGTGCTCTGGCCATGGGCAGAGGCAGTCAAGAGGCCTCAAGCCACACTTTCTGCTTGTGCCCTCTGCTGACTTTTGGAGGAGAAAGAAATACTCTCCTCTCTGAGTGTCATGACTTTCTGTTATTAAATCCTGGCATTGCCTGGAAAATAGGGCATGTCCAATATATTATAAATACTGGAACCATCTTTTTGGCCCAAAGTTAAGATGTTTCCATAAGAAAAGGTATTGCTGCCTTAGTTTGGTGCTTTTTACAGGAGCATGTAAATAAATTCTTTCCTTCCATGTCTCTCACTGCTGATATAATTGCTCTGTGGTGTATAGTCTGTCCCTGGCTGGGATGCTTATCTTAAATTAATGGGACAAATATTAGATGTCCAATATATAGTCTTGATTCCCACTGGAGTCTTGCATTATATGTCACGATGATCCTCTTCAATTCTAATTTCCTAATTCATCTGTAAAGAGTAATTAATTTAAAACAGCATTTGTTTCCTTATTTATTTGCCTGCTTAGGTGAAATGTACATCTAAATTTGTCCTTGTTCCATTTGTGACAGGACAGTCTCCCCTTAATTCCAAGTTCAGACCAGCAAAAGAAAGGCTTGGAACTATATACTGAATTATTGATATAAAAGAAAACCAACAGAAAAACCCACCAAACAAAAACTAAGCAACCCCACATAACCTAGCCTAAATTTATTCAGGTGCCAACTCAGTTCAACTTGGCCAACTTTCTAATTTTTTTATATTCGAAGCTTGTGTAACAGATCATCTGCCACCCTTATATCATTACACTGTATCCTCCTCTGAAGTGCAAATGAAAATTGTTTCCTCTCATACAATAGTCGCTTTATATAGTTTTCTTAAGTCAGATCCAAAATTCAAGAATGAGAGATGATATTGGAGAGTCATTATATAAAAGGCTTGTCACTCAGTCAATGCCAAGTATTTAAAAAATGACAAAGAAATACATAGCAAATGACTCATGTTGAATTTGGGTTTGCATGGCATTGCTTTGTTGTCAATCTAAAATCTGGATTTATGATATAATCAGTGGAATTCACAGCATTTAAAATAATAGCTGTCATTAATCTATAGATGTATATACCTCCTTGGCCACCACACAAAAATGGCTTTGGTGTTTGAATTCTATTATTATTTCCCAGGTGATGTATAAAAACATGAGGTAGTAACCTAGAGGTTAAAATGAGAACATTCTATTTAAAATGCACCCAAAAGTGCTGAATACAGAAAACATAAATACACTTTTATGGCAGGAAAGATAAATGCTTGAGGATTTGAAATTCAAAATCTCTTTTAAAGTAGTATTTGGCAATATAATGTGGCAATGCAGGTATCTGTTTTTACATTATTAGAGTGAGTCTAATAAGCTTGGTGTTATAGTTTAGGCATGCTGTATAATGAAACCAGGCAAACTTTTTAAAATCTTCTGAGAAAGTATATAATTTAAAATCAAGATAAGGAGTTTCTTGAGCTTTCCTTTATGATTATGTTGAAAGGATTATTAAAAAAAAAATATATAGATATATATTTTGCTAAAACAGCATTCTATATGGTGGTTTTTTACCTCACAGCTAGTGAAATGATACAGGCTAAATGAAAAGATGGCATCTTAAGCTGAGATAAGCCATTATCTGTGGTACATTAAGAATTAATTGACCAGAAATGCAAGATATTACAGTGAACACAGCTGATGCTATGTGTTATTTCTCTTTGCAGGAAAAAAATCTATATTTCATAAAGTCCATTAATAACAGATGAATTCAGAAACTATGATAATCTGTGAAGGCAAATAAAATACTTTTACTGTAATCGAGGGAGCATAAGTTATAATTTACATCTCACATATTTTTCTCCCAAAATTTAAGGGAAATAAACAAATACCAGTATGTCCACAGTAGTTCCTTCTAAATAATGAAGGGATATTATACTGAAACAGCAAAAAAAGCCAACACAACTGGGATGGTTGTCTTAACATTTAAAGAGCTGCTTTTTCAAAAATCTTGGCTTCTTTTCCACAAGAAGGATTCCATAATTTGAGATCAAGTCTATCTCCTGGTGTGTCCTAAATTCTTTGATATGGTTTATAGATGGTTTAGAGCTAAAGGCAGAAGGAGATGATGGCATTTCATTACAGGTATAACAATGCAGATGTGTCATGTCCTTTGAAAAATGACAAAGCTATAAATACACAAATGAGAATCAAAAGTATTCAATAAACTGTGGCTGTGTGCAAGGGAGTATTAAATGCAGGCTGCTAATAGGAACTTCTTGATCACCTCCCTTCCTGGGGGCATAGCCACAATTTTAAATGTCTGGAAATTTTGGGGCATCAACCTCTGTGATTAAGACAGTTCATGCACAGACAGTTCAGTATGATGAAAAAGAGATCCTGGTTAAAAAGACTGTTACAAATTTTAGATTATTTCTTCTAGATTACAGAACAAAACAGACATAGAATTAACTAAACTAAAGCTACCACCTGAGCTTATTTGAATCACCAGGAAAAAAAAAAGACAAAAAACCATTTCCCTGAAGTTCAAGTTCTTATATGAAGGCTGGAGTCAGTTGCTGTTGCTTGGGAGCCCATGTTCCTCTTTCTCAACATTCCCTGAGGGACTCATCATTCAGCACTGTGAAACACCATGTTCCCAAACCACAGGAGCTGATGCTATGTAAAAAAACTGTTTTTCTGATTTCCCTAACCTGTCTTAAAGTTAATATTTTAAGCTTAATATTGGTGTATTTACTTAGGTTTTTTTTCTTTAAAGTATTTGTCTGTAGAGTTGAGTGTTCAGCTGTAAGCCTTAATAGGTACCCTATGGAATTAAAATTTCGTTTTAAATTAGGTCTTGCTATAAACAAGCACATTCACACCTAGAACGCTCTTATGCATTTTCTTTGCCCTTTTGGTAAATGATGTTTGATAACTTGCACATTGTTTATAGGTTCTTGATATTCTGTTTCTAGGAAATGAGCACTTAAGGCCTGAAAAATTGTCTCTGCCTTCACAGCTCCTAAGCAATGCTACACTCAGAAATACATCATGGTATGGCTTCCTACTGATTTACACATTATCTGTCAAGGATGCTGTGAAGCACTTTTAAATAAAAGATCAGAAGAGGTAAAAAGAGAGGCAGAGAAAAGCCCCAATGATACAACTAGGCCCAGTTACATCTACAAATATTTGGTGAGGTTTGAGCACAGTACACTTTGAACTTTCGCAATTAAGGGTGATATGTCAGTTGTTTTAATGAGCATGCACATACTGGTTTTGGGGCTATGGTGGAGTTTGAAAACAGCTGTGTGCCAATCGCAGGGCTCTTGATCCACTCAGTTTATTTTTTGTTTATAATTTGGTGGTCACGTTTTTGAATTTTAACTCTCATGCATATTCTCTCCCTTGCCTTATCTTTCAGGAAATAAACGATGTGGATGTGCAGGAGCTGGTGAGAAGGTCAATTGGAAGGTTAACAATTATTCGACAGACATTTCCAGTACCCCAAAACATAAGTCAGCGCTGTTTCCGTGGCAACCACAGAATCTCTTCATCACTGTGCGATCCGAAGGACCCTTTCTCCCAAAGCATGGAGGTAGCTCATATACCAGTCTGTCCCCACATGGGAACTGTCTTTCTAGATAAGTTTTAAGTTTTTCCCAAGGGTCTTAATGAAACTTAATGTTATTTTTCATGTCTTCTCTGACATATAGTTTAATGGGTTATGGCATGAAAAGGAAATATTTGGAGTACTCAGGGTGAATGTGTCTGATGGAGAACAACTTGCCTGCTCGACAGCAATACAGATAAAGATCAAAAAAAGCTGCCTGATCTCTAGGTAGTAGGGCAGTCATTTTGTTGCCCTGCTAAATTTTAATTTTTGTCATCTCAGCAAGAAGAATTTCCTCCCTGTAGTCAATGTCTCCTGAGTTGCTGTGCTTCTCTAAGCCTCAAATATGTTGGCAATAAGAAAATCTCCCTGGGAGCACCTAAATAATCTCAAGTGCCTTAGTGTATACATCTAAATCTGTGTCTAAATTCCAAAGAGGCCTTGTTTTCAGGGTTCTTAATCACAAATTGCAGTTAAACTCTAACAGCCTTCCTACCTCATGAATTCAGCAACAGGATCCCTGTCCTCCTGACTTCACATAGTTTTTCCAAGGACATGTCCCCTGTCTCTCTCATTAGGCTTCATCATGACAAAGCTATAGCAGATCAAGAGTGTGAAGTTGGCTTAAGATGTTGATTTTACTTTTGTTTGTTTTTTTTCTGGGAATCATTTGTGAAGTTGTAGAAAGATGACTACATATTGTTATTTTTAGCAGTGGAGGGAGGAGCATATCTGACCTAGAAGCTAAAACCTAGAAGCCACCTTATGATTCCGAAAGAGAAGAAAGAGAGAAAACAATGGGAGGAAAATACGGAGGTTTTGATGAGCGTCTTTGTTTAAAATGAAAATATGTAAGGAGAAAAGTGTGGATAGTCTTGCCCTGTTTCAGTTCAGTTGTAAGAGCCTATGTCTCACCAATCATTCACAAAGCAGCCAGGCAGCAATTATTGATGACATGAAGAATTGGCTTTAGCATGCTGCACAGTGATCCTATTAGACTTCTCAAAATAAACAGGGCTGTGTGACGCCCATTGGCGCATGGGATATCTCTACAGACTATTTAGGAAATTCAAAAATCCTTTAGCCTGTGCCATTCTGTTATGGCAGGATGGTCCTGAGGGAAGCTTTGGTATTCTACAGAAAATGCATTCCAGCTGAGGGCGTGCAAGGCAGAAAACAAGAACCATGTGTTGATGGGAAGCTTCGCATTTTGATTTGTCTTTCTCTTCACTTTCATTTTCATTTTCACTTCAACAGTTGGCTGACTCTAGGAAAGATAAGTTCTAGAATTTGAAGTTTATTCTCTACAGATTGGCAAATTCCATATAATTTCTTAGACTGGATCTTATACTTTAACCTGCGCTTCATGATCTACCTATAGCTTGGAAAGCTACAATATTCCTATTGAAAGCTTTCATAGAGGTTGGTTTCAAGGAATAATGGAAGCTTGACTGGTTTAATTGTTCTGTACAATTCAGTTGCTTTTTTCAGGCTTTCCCTGAGAGGGCTGTACTTCATTATTTTAGCTGAGTGAGACAACATTACAAACTGAAAGGAAGGAAAATTCTGACACAATTTCCCCTGTGTCTTCATATGATGCACAGTCCTTTCAGTAGCTGTGGGGTTTGTTTGCTGCTTCTTTGTTCTACCCAACAATATTATAAATTAGTTTCTAATCCAGGGGGGAGTTGGAACAGTTTATAAATTGAAATGACTAATTTTTTTTTTTTTTTATGACACTGGAGTATGACTAATCAGAAGCATTCTCTGGAAATTATGAGGGTGAATTTCTTGATTTATTTTTTCTGAATTACTCCCCCTAAAGTCAGTGTGAATAATTTATTTTTTTTCAGCCTCTTTATTAAAACAGTGAAAAATATCCTGGTGAAGGTGTCTCATTATGTGTTTGGGACTGGTCTAGTTGAAACAAATTCTATAAATTTGTGTCATTTTGAAGATGATAAAAATATACAAAAACTGGATTCATTGAAGAATTTAGTACTGTAATCCTTTTGTCTAAAAACTGTGCAGTATTATAGGTACACATGAAATAGACACTGATAATCTGGATTAATCACTCGTCCTTAATCTGATTGCTAAGTGCCTTTTTTCCACACTCTAGATTTAAAAAATCGCATCTGAATGTTGAATTGCATCAACAGAAGGTTATGTAGATAAATACTCTCTGGTAATGCAAGTGTCCAGCCGTTTGTCTAACTGACTTGGAATAAATAAAGCATCAGCAATGGACACCAGGCAATGCATTAAATGCCCCAGTAAGTTTATGTGGGAAATTAATAAAGGTGCAAAGTGACTTTAAATTACAACCCCCTTCTGTCCATCAGGACAGCTATTAACGAAGCATGCTCCTGGTAGTGACAGGGAAAGGTGATTTTGAGAAACAGGAATTAATTGTAGAGTCTTTATCATTGCATTATCAGTGATTGATTGCTGTAAATGTTAAGATCAACTATTAGTGAAGGAATAACAATGCTTAATAATTGCTGAACTCTGTCCTCCTGAGCCCTGTTAATTCTTGATGAAGGCCCAGCTATATTACTCTTAGATTAGTGAGTGCATCCTTCCTCATGAACTGTGACAATTGTCTTCTATTCCCATGATAGTAGGTTACAGAAGTTACCTTGAAAGCAATGTCATTTTGTTGGGAAATGATGACTTGGCAACAACAGCCCTTCATGTACCAATTTAGTCTCATTAGTGACCTTATTCCCTCTGCTCTCCAGAGGTGGTGTGGGGTTTTTTTTTTCCCTTTGGCAAAGGCTTATATAAAAAAAAAAACACAATAGCTTGCCTCACAGCGTAGTGATAATTCCTTCCTTCCGTGCTCCAACAAATGTCCCTCTAGTGCTGACTTCTTTGGGGAAACATAGTTTTAGCTGAAATGCTTTGAATCCTTCATAGGTTTACAATACACAGGCAAATCATCCTAGTTGTTTCAAAAATGCTTGATTAACCTGGACCCAGATCCTCAATCCGTGCTTTTAATCCCATCATGCACAGTGATGCCTGGCCTGTGCATCGGAAGAAAGTAGATTTGTTCCTGGGTGGATACAAAATGGAAACATTCATACCCACTGGAGTCTCTGGAGGAGCTCAAGTAAGAATAAAGAAGCATCTTCCAGAAAGACAGAGTGAAGGATCATTTAAAGAAAAAGGGCAATAAGGATCAGAGGTTCTGTGCATCTCTGGAATTAACAGTGTAAAGTTGTAAAGGTAATGGGGGATTCCAGGAGTTGATCAGAAGGGAAAGCAGCAGATCATTAGACTTCCTTTGATAAAATTGGGAAGTCAAAATGTCTTAAGCAATTCTGGCAAGGTAAGGGCAAAGAGTACCTCTTTGCCGGATGCTGCAGGGGGAAGGAAACAAAACCTTCCTGGGAACAGTATAGAGCAGGTTGTGGATGACACAAGCAAAGCCAGCATAAAGATGGAATTTACAAGAGGAAATAAAAACATAAAAATAGGTTGTATGGAAAGGGGTAATTAGGCAGGAAGAGAGGTGAGGCTTTTTTAAGCTTTTTTTTGCCCCTTTTTTAAGGTGATGTGTGGATTTGTGTCTCCTCTCTTCAGCATTATTGTGCTTCATTACCATATATGCCCTCCCAATAGCTGCAGGGCTTTCCCAGTCTTTAGGCATATTTAAAACCCAGAACAGCGCCACTAAGTTCCTACACTTTCCTATTGTAAGCTTCCTTCTTCTTTTAAGATTTTGAGCACACCCCCTGTATCAGTGTAAAAAACCCTTACAGAGAGCAGCCAACATATTCCACAAATCTGAGGAACTATCTTTTGGCTTGTCTGTGACTGATGGAGAAAAAACCCAGCAACCTTGCCTCAAATTAGCACTGGCTAATTTGTTGACAGGCACTAGAAATGCTCCACAGACCCCTTTATTGTGCAGCTGAGGAAACTGAGTTTCCCTCAATAACTTCAGATGACCAATAGGTTATCTAAAAATAATATTCCCAAAAGTCCTTTTCATTTCTGAACATAATTTTTCTTCTTGAGAACCTCTGTTCAGGACAGCTGAGGTTTCTTTTTGTGATACTGTCAGTAACTTAAATGTTCCTGCCATTTGAGGACAGAAAAGACTGATATAAAGCTATATTGTAAATTACTTGTTCAAGAAGTGTTCATGAATTCCGAGCTTCTCTTCTTTTACATTTAATTGTATCTTTCACATCTGACTTTGCACTGTGTGCATTTAAAAGCACGTACATAGAGATAGAACACGATTAAGTGGAAGTGGCACACAAGTGATTTCTCTTCTTAAGTTCCAGTGTTCTGTCTTTGATCCCAAACTGGGACTTCCTCGCACTTTATGCAGCTGTGCTCACAGTGAAACACACACACATTTACTCTGCAAGGGTTTTGTCCTGCAAGGAACTAACAGCCAATGTCAAATACTCTGACAGCAAACACTATAAATTGCAGAATCAACATGCAATCGCACACTGACAAAAATTCCATTGAGTCATATTTCATGCCAGAAAGCATCAATCAGAACTGACTGCACAAATCAGGAGCAAAAAACACAATGAAATGACCTATTCTAAATTTTCAGAGTTTCTGCTTTTCAAAAGAACAAAACAGCCTTCAAGATGATTTGGTGGTGTCCAAATATCTGGTGACTGAAAAATTGAGTCTCACAAGCAACTGGTTAAAAATAAAAGTCTGTTTACGGTCATAAGTAGAGCTGTAAATCT
The DNA here is from genome assembly GCA_013400915.1 of Pardalotus punctatus. Taxonomy (NCBI): domain Eukaryota; kingdom Metazoa; phylum Chordata; class Aves; order Passeriformes; family Pardalotidae; genus Pardalotus; species Pardalotus punctatus. The sequence continues at coordinate 6,495 of VZTX01024065.1, read as the reverse complement.
GGCAAGTGGAGCTATGCTAGTGGTTGGGCTGCCTGTACTTCTCGTGTGTGTAGTTTGCTACTGCAAATAACTTTCAGCCTTATAGCCCCCAGCTGCAGATTTTACCAGAGCCCAAAGGTGTGACAGTTTGCCTCTTACAGGTTCTTCTTAATACCAAATAAAGTATTTAATTACCAGAGGATTATAGGTGAGGCAAAACAAATGATAAATTCTGGCTGCTGGCAGGAGACCACAAATAATAATGCTAATGGTTGCCTTTTGATATCTTTACAGATTTCAAACCTGTATATATACGACACTGTCCTTCTGCTGGCAAATGCCTTTCATAAGAAGCTGGAGGACAGGAAGTGGCACAGCATGGCCAGCCTCACCTGCATCAGGAAGAACTCTAAACCCTGGCAGGGAGGACGATCGATGCTGGAAACCATCAAGAAGGTACTTTTCCCCTGTATTTCCTCATCTTTGATTTCTAAAATACTTACATTAGGCAGTATTTCCTCCTGGGGTGCATATTACTCTTATCAGTACCGGCAGTATAGTTTTTATATATTCACTGTTCCTGAAAGGAAGCAATCTTTATTTGGTTTGAGTTGTTTGTTGGTTGGTTGGGTTTTTTTCCATATCATAATAATCATATCGAAATAAAATCAATAAGTTTGTTTACCAAAAGTACCAAACCAGCTGGATGTTCAAGGAAGAAAAAGTGTCACAGGTGAATAAGTGTCAGGGTTGAAAAAGTTTCACAGGTTAGGAAGCAAGGAAAATAAATTTACTATTTTATTTGTAAAAGAAAGAAAAAGTTGCAGATTACACTTGGGTAGCATTCTGTGGAATTCACTGTTGCACTACTTTTGAAGTTAATAAAGTCAAATTGTAGAAATGAGAGTAAGGAAACTCCTAAATTATCTAGGCTATATCCTACCACCGCAAAACTGTCCCTGTAATGGTCTCTACAGAGCTTTATCCAATGTCAAACTCTCAGTGCTTCTCTGTGATTTTTATTTCATACCTTAATCATGCTCATGGCCAAGATGCTTTTCCTGTTCTTCAGTCTTTAAAAGATAATTTTTCTTAGTTATTTCCTTTCTTCATGATGTTTACAGCCTCCACATACTTACAGACAAATATTGCAGCCTTCCAGGTCAATATTTAGTCAATATGAACAGGCTCATAGTTTGCCTTTCCTTGTAAGTTATTCGCCTCATTCTCCTTATGTTATTGATGTCTTTTATAAAACTGCCTTCTCATTTGTCTGTATACTTTCTGTTAATGTACACTTACATTTAAATATTGTAAACACAGGGAAAAAAATGGATAGTAAAAAAAAAAAATTGGAGCTTTATTTATAGCTTTCACTACAGGATATAAAAATAATTTAAAATATAATGTTGTCTTGAGAAGTTGCCATTCTGCATTAGGCATTTAGCTGTACCAGAAATAATGATGATGCAGGCAAAATGTAAGGCTCCTTTGAGCACTGCTTATATTTTACCCAGTCCCAGGTTAATCTGCATTACCTCCAAAATGATAGTTCAAGGATTTCTTTGGTATCTGTTTCCACTTCCCATTCTAACAGTTTGAAGTCATGAGACTGCAAGAATAATCCAGGACACATTTCTTATTTCGTGGGCAGGATATGGCTTTAAGGGGCTCCAAACTGTATTGCTCTTAACCTATCAGAGCAATTTCAAATTCACATTTGGCAGTCCCATGTATCTTGAGCTATGTTTCAGGCAAGTCTGGTTCTCTTCTCACCTTGGATTTTGTAAATGCCACTGCACACTTTTCCATTAAAGTGGCCAGGAGAATTATGAAAGCATTCAAGAAGGCAGGAGCAAGTGGAAATTCCAGAGTTGTTAGCTTGCTAAAAAATTAATCAAATGCCAAAGGAATTCCTGATCTGTGCACCTAACCACACTTTCGTCCTCTCACTTTTGGGTTTCTCTGCTATTTCAATTAGATGGCTTTGATAAGAAGCTATTTTATTGGTGTAAATTGAATAATCCAAATACTTCTTACACTGCATTGTGCTGACAGAGATGAATTTCTAGAATTAACGTGCTAAAATTGAAAGTCAAAATTTAATCCAAATGAAATACAGAAATTTTACTCTGTGTGGATGTTAGTAGCATTTCAATCCATAAGCAGAAGAAAGCTAAAGATTGCAGCTGAGAACTGGAATTGCACAAGAACAAGAATTCTGCTTTAGTTTTGTGCCCTACTTTCCCATTTCTTTCACTACAGCACTTGTGTAGAAGAACTTTGGGACCACAGCTGTGTACTTTTGAAATTAAAAATTTGGCATTGATGAATGCCTGATAAGGTATCAGAAAAACAATAAAATCCAAAAGTAATGAAGGGGGAAAAGCCCCCACTTAATCTCTCTTCCTGAGAATGCAACTCTTTCCCATCTTGCCTTATTCTTTAAACATCTTTTCTCTCCTGTTGTCCTGGAAAATCTTCTAAAATCAGCTGAAATACAAGTTGTTTTTTTTTAAAACATACCAGCTTTCCTGAATTTTGAAAGAAAACAGGAAGTTACCACATGGTATTTAAATAGTTTCTGAATAAAATGTTCTGCATTTTCATTTAGAAATCACTGCTGTTTCCAAGATGTAGTTTTCAAGGGAAAGATAGTTGAGGAAGTGATGTCTGACTGCAGACTGCCTGCCTCAGGAGAGGAGCAGGAACTGAAGCAGTTGTTCTCCTGGCAGCAGCAAAGCAGAAGCACGATGGTGCTTTTGCTGCTAGAAAAATAAAAAAATTTAAAAAAAACAAAGGGAAGAAAAAACTAGTTCTAGAGGAATATTTTATAGAAGAAATATCTGTGTTTTAGAGTTCAAGATCCAGAAACAGGAACATCTGGCAGTGTTTTAGCTGCAGAGGGAAATCTTTCTTTGATTTCTGGAGGGGGAAATAAAAAAAGAGTTGGGAAGTCTTTATTAAGCTACTCACTGAAGAACAAAAGAGAAAGGGATGCTGACGTTCTACCTGCAGCAGCAATTGTTAAAAACAGAACTCCTGTGGTAAATAAACTAGTTTCTTTTTAGTTAATGAGCCAGTAGGGGAGAGTAGGGAATGAGAGGAAATTAGAGTGTGAAATATTGCTTAAAATGGTAAAAAAGCTGTCTAAATCATTCCTTATTGTCATTTTTACTTTTCACTGTTGAACATTTGATTCATGCATCGCTATTTCTACAAACAGCTACAAAAGCTGTTTTTTCCTTTGTCAATTCAGCTGATTGTACAAAGCCTAAAGAAAACATTTTAAGCCCACCACAATTATTTAAATCTAATATCTGTTTCTACCCATTCTGGAACTGAATAAACAGTTAAATTCATCAGAAAATACAATCCTTCTAATGACTTTGGCCAGCTCTAGCAATTAGTTTAAATTCACTTCTGTAATAGGAGCTATCCCTAAACACATGCTCACTTGTTTATTTCGCAGTAAAGCTATTTCACAGTTGGAGGAATCAGTATCACTAGAAAATAATTCTACTTTGGGAAAAATTAATTTTCCTGAATAGCCTGGGAATAAATGTAAGTAGGATTATAGAGAGGATCAGCTAAGCAAGATGGCATCAAGTTTCTGGGTATAAGTTCTCTCAGATGTCTTGGGTCTCTTCCTAGTCACACTTGTTTAGCTCATTAAGAGCAAATTCTTAGTGCTAGCAACAACATAGAGCCTATCCCTTTGTGCAAAATGAGCTGTACCTATGGAACTGTCAACAAGTTCTGGTCTCAGAAATGTCAGTGACACTCAGTGGTGACTTGCAAAAAAGATGCCAAATTGTTTTTGAGGTAGTAGTTTGGATTGCCTGTGCTAGCTGAAAACTCAACAACGTTCTCAAGATCAGTTTTCAAGAATAAAATGTGAAACTTGTATTTACTGTTTATAGCTGTTTCTCTTGCCTATAGCCACATTTTTTATCCTTAATTTCAAAATAGCTAGTATCTGAGAATAACCATATTTTGAAGAAAAAAGAAGAGGAAGTTTGAACAGAAGCTGAGAGCAAGTACCATATTTTGTAGCAGATGATTGGCAAGCTGACATTCCCAAGTGAGGTCCTGACTTCTAGATAAATAGTGCTTTCTTCAGGGACTTACAGTATACTAGTGCCTAAACATATATAAACTATAGTTTATCTTGCCAGCCTAGATGGGTCTCAAGTAGGCTTTAATTATATTACCAAGCTTTATAACAGCTCTGCAAAGCCCAGAGCAGTGATCAGAATCATAAGTAAAACATTCTTGTCCTGACAACTGACATTTCACTCTTCAGTTTTATATGTGTCAGGAAATTGCATGGTTGCAGCTGAACCTTAGAAGAATTTGAGAAGGTAGATAACAAATGTGTCTTCATTTTGCTCCAAACAGCGTTGTTTCTGTAAGTTAAATGGAATGAAAAATTTCTTTTACTCTTGCCCATTCTCATGATTAACACTAAAATCACTTGGAAAAATCTCATCAGGAAGTTACTGGATCAGTAGCTGTCATACAGATGGTCATTTCCTCTGTGATCTCCTTCCACTCTGCATTAGCAGAGGGATAAAACACATGCCATAAATCAAGTGTTCCGGAGAGATCCACACTGTGAAAGACTACGCATAAAAGCTGGAGCAGTGTCCTGAAACATCTTCCTAGGCAATATCCCCGGCGATATCCTGTTCCACTCTATCAGCCCTAAGCAATAAACCAGATTTGTGTAAGCCTTGTAAAAAAGCTGTGTGGGACAATGAGTGGTAGAGAGCAATAACAGGATTGAATGGCCTGCAGGTCCAACAAGTTCAATCCCAGACAGGGAGGAGAAACCAAGACCTCCAAGAAATTTCCTATAAGTTTAGTATTATTGGTATTAAATGGGTGGTTCTTTGCTGTTTTGTCTTTCTGCCTCTGCCCTTCCCGAGCCAGCAGCATTCCTATCTAATCTGAGCTCTTATTACACAGTTTTCATATGTGCACAGTCTAGGAGAGGAAGCTCTGATTAAGATGCTCCTACATGAGAAATTTTCAAAGAATGATAGAATTGCCAAAATATATAAATGAGAAATAATGTTGTCCTGCATAAGATTGGATTCCAGACAAATAAAGCTGATTGCCTTATGGTTTGTATCTTGCCCTGACAATTCCAGCCATTTAAAAATCAAGGTAGATAAATTTATACAGTGTTTCTAGATCGAATTCCAAAATATGTTAGGTCATTCTGGTAACCTGTACTGTATGTAAGATGACATACATTTCCAAAGAATCCTGTGTTTTCTTAAGAAATTGATTGATTACTTCAAGTGTAAGTGAGGTTAAATGATTCTTTAGATTATTTGTTAATCGTATTTGCTCAAATAAGGACAAAGGTTTCAAAATTTTTTTAAAAGTTTATTAAAATTTTAAACTGCTATCTCAAGTCTCAAAAAGTCATTTACATTTTAGACATGTTTCTATCTTCATGTTCCTTAAAGTATTGGGACCACTCTCAATCTGGAAAATAAAGTCACTTCAGTTTTTTAGATTGACAGTCCTACATTCTTTATTTCTGTTTTCTGCTGGACAAAGAATCTGTGTTAAGAGATTTTAATTTTTTTTTGTTGAATATTTCCTTTCTTTCACCATTTTGTTCCAGAGTTTTCCCTTCCTTTTTCCAGGTCTTCCTTGTGGCTCACATGAAATCATGGTGCTGCTCAGGTGGTCTGTAACAGTTGAATTAATTTTCATGCTTTACCTACCTCAGACCCACAGGTTTAATACCCAGTGTGGGGAAAAGTTTAAGGAAGTAATATAGGAAATATTACGTATGATATAACCAAATCAGCATCTGGGAAGGTGTCAGAGTGGTGCAGGACTAGGAGCAAATGTCTGTGTGCAGCCAGGGAGGGCACATCAGCCATATGGAGGCCTTGAGCAATCCGCTGGACATCCCAAGCCTTGCAGGTCTGTGCCGCTTCGCAGGCATTTCATAATAATGAATGGTATATATAATAATATATAATTTCATAATAATGTAATTACGTGTCCTGTGAAATTGTGCCTTAGTTCATCAAAAAGTCAGAATAAGACCATATGAGAGAAAAAGTGTGCAGAGCAGGTTTCTGCTTCTGGTCCACGAGTATGATGAAGTCAAATTTAAGTTAAAGGTTTATATTTGTGAAGCTTGGTTACTTACCAAAGGATACATTCAAATGATTTTGTGGGTAAACACAAGATCACTCTGTCTTCACTCTGAACCAGCCAAAGGTGTGCTAACCCCAATCTAAAAGCCATGAAGATGTGGTTATTGCAGGATTGCAGTCAAGCCAAAAAGCAATCAGAGTGTCTTGCTAACCACAACATGTGTGAAAATTGTCTGGTTTGCAATTCACAGAGACTTCCTGCAAAAGACTGTTCAGATGTACCCTTAATCATGATATTGGGTTTTTTCCTTTTTTTTTTTTTTTTTTAATTTTAGTTCTAGCATGGAATAACATGTAAAATTATAAAATTTTATATCTATAGATATAA